>VSMD01117702.1:0-169282 GCA_008750895.1 Mirza zaza | reverse complement strand
CAGCACTCAGCATTTACTCAATACTCAGAACTCACTCAGCACTCAGTACTCATGCAGCACTCAGCACTCAGCATTTACTCAATACTCAGCACTCACTCAGCACTTAATACTCAGCACTCAGCATCTACTCAATACTCAGCACTCACTCAGCCCTCAGTACTCACTCAGCACTCAGCACTCACTCAGCACTCAGCATTTACTCAATACTCAGAACTCACTCAGCACTCAGTACTCACGCAGCACTCAGCATTTACTCAATACTCAGCACTCACTCAGCACTCAGCATTTACTCAATACTCAGCACTCACTCAGCACTCAGCATTTACTCAATACTCAGAACTCACTCAGCACTCAGCATTTACTCAATACTCAGAACTCACTCAGCACTCAGTACTCATGCAGCACTCAGCACTCAGCATTTACTCAATACTCAGCACTCACTCAGCACTTAATACTCAGCACTCAGCATCTACTCAATACTCAGCACTCACTCAGCCCTCAGTACTCACTCAGCACTCAGCACTCACTCAGCACTCAGCATTTACTCAATATTCAACACTCACTCAGAACTCAGTACTAAGCATTTACTCAATAATCAACCTTCACTCAGCACTCACTCAGCACTCAGTACTCACTCAGCACTCAGCATTTACTCGATATTCAACACTCACTCAGCATTCACTCAGCACTCAGCACTCACTCAGCACTCAGCACTTACTCAATACTCAACACTCACTCAGCACTCAGCACTCACTCAGCCTCAGCACTCACTCAGCCTCAGCACTCACTCAGCACTCAGCACTTACTCAATACTCAAGATTCACTCAGCACTCACTCAGCACTCACTCAGCACTCAGCACTTACTCAATATTCAACACTCACTCAGCACTTAGCACTCACTCAGCCTCAGCACTCAGCACTTACTCAATACTCAAGATTCACTCAGCACTCACTCAGCACTCACTCAGCACTCAGGCACATCTGAGCAAATGTATTGTCTCCGGGTTTGTCATAGAAGAAAACCCCCTGTTCCGAGGCCGGCTTGGGCTGCATCTGGTGGGATTCCCACAATCTCCTGTCGGCGAGCGCTTAGACAGCTGGAAACCCAGGTCCCACTGTCGGTGCGGAATCCCTGCCACACGGGTTTCCTGTGAGAGGCTCCCCATGCTGAGGACAGCCTCAGGAGGATGGGCCACATTCGTGACTTCTAAAAATGAGCCTGCTAAAGCCCTTGGCTACGGTAGGAAGGAACTAGAAGTTGTGACTGGGTTTCTGCATGGTGTGAGAGGAACAGAAATAGGTTGCAAAGTGATGCCGTGCTATAATTAGAAAGCTGAGTCTACTTCTCAACACCGAGGGTGAGATGACCTTCTGGTAGCTATTCCTTCGTCTGGGGTCCCAGCTACTCATTTTGAGACCCCACACGTTCATCCCCATTAGCTGTCTGCTCCTTGTTCTCTCTGCTTAGCCACACTGGCCTCCTTGGACCGCCTAGAGCTTCCACCCCAGGACCTTTGCACATGCCGTTCCCTGTGCTGGCAATGCCCGCTCTCACTGCCCGACCTGTGCAACGTGTCTACACGGCCTCAGGCCCTCACCGTGGTTAAACTGCCTTCTGCTACTTTAGTTTTCTTTCTCAGCACTTACCACCATCTAAAGTAATTTGCATTTTATTTATCTTTTTTAGTGTTTTTTCCAACCAATATATTCCCCAGTGTCTAGGCGAGGGCCTGGCATTGAATACATGTTTGGGGAATCATTGAAAAGATTAGAAAATTTTCTAGGCAATGTTGTTTTCCCTGGCAATGCTTTTCATTTATTTTCTTGCACGCAGTTTCTGAACCGTGAGCATAAGATGAGTTAAGGTCATTTAAGGACATAGTCAGACCCAGCCTTCGAGGCTGTCCTGTGGCTGGGGAACGGCCCTCAGCTGCCCCGCAGGAGTGCGGCCCCTAAGCCACCTCGAGCACGTCCCTGCCTGTGTCACACAGTCCCTCTGCCTACCGCCCCCGTTCCCATCTCACCTGCCCAGGTGTCCCCTCCGGCATGTCTTGCGCCACCTCGCCCGCCAGCCGTTCCAGGGGGACGCAGCCGCAAGATCCTTGCTCTTCTTGCAAGTCCTCTCTGGCACTGCTGAGCCTGGGAGTGGCAGTGGGCACCGGTCTCCCGCAGGTGGCCCGTCTGCAGGGCTTGTCCACGCTCGTGGGCTCAGTCCGGCGCCTGGGACTCCTCTGCCATGGAACGCCGTGCCCCGCATAGCTGGCCCGGGTAGCCACGTCTCTCCGGGTTCATTTTGTGTTCCACGTCCCTGAGCAGCGCCCTCCCTCTTCGCTCTTCACTGTCAGCCCTGCCCATCAGTCAGCCTCTGGCCCTAACCTCCTCGGGGACAGAACTGGCTGGTCCCGCTGCCGAGGTGTGTTCCATGGGTCACTGAATGGAAATGGGGTTGCTGTGGCCATCACCGCTGGCTCCGTTCTGTACCCGTCCGTCAGCTCCACGGGAGGAGGAAACCGCCCTCCCTCCAACACCCAGCCTGTGCCCTTCGTTCATGCCACACGCAGTTGCTGAGCTCAGCTCATGACACAAGGAAGACCACGGGTCACCCGCCGTGCTGGAAAGAGGGTATGTTTCCCCACTGCTCAGACATGTCTCGCTCCCTAAAGACTAGGCTCAAGGCAGTGCCACCTGCAAGCACGTTCGTCGGGATGCTTGACGTCCAAAGATAATTGCTGAAAGTTGTCTTCCTTTTTTTTTTTTTTTTTTTTTATAGTTTTTACTTTTTGGTCAAAAGTTCCATTTCAGGAAATCTTTTCTTCCTTTGCCGTGAAGAATGTGTTGGCGACTTGAGAGAAACAATTAGCCTCTACCAAATGCACTTTTTCATAAACAATGTTAGACCCAACGCATTTATGCCTGTTAAAACTGAAGGAATAAAGCATATCTAATAAGGGAAAATAAGTGCTTATTATCATGCCTCACAACTGGTGGACTCTATTTTTCAAATACTATATTTTCCTTGGAGAATACTTATTATTACTGATATTAGGCTATGTAGATTCAGTGTGGAGAGTGTTTTCACTTGTCTTGCTTTTTTATTAAATCCCTGGCTCTCGTGCAAGACTGAGAGTACCTTTAGGTGAGGAGTAAATCTTTGTCTTGTGTCTGAGGTCTGGCATTGTTCAGGGCAGAGTTAGCAGAACAGTGCAAATGGTTAAGGTCCAATAACAATGAATGAATGTACAAATGCAGCTCCAACCCGCATACTGGCTACGGGAATGGCAAGTGGTAACGGTGTGGCAACGTCTTGTAAACGTGGGGGAGGGGAAGAGCCACTGCTGCCTGTCGCAGAGAGGCTGGTGCCAGGCACAGTCCCCGCCCCGGGGAGGGTCAAAATGCCGATTCTACCCGATCAAGATGGAAACAGAGAAGTAGGAGAAAACATACGTTTAAAGCTTATTTACTACTTACAGGATATCCACAACTGTGCCTCACAGTATTTTCTCTCCTGGCTTTATGGGAAACTATTTTAAACCGTAACGTGCAATGCCATCGAGTTATTCCGAGTCGGCCAGGTGCGGGTTTCGATCCTGCCACCTTTAAGTTATTTGTCACAGACCTTGGGCAAAGTCCTATGTCTTCATGTTTCAGTTTTCTTTCTTTCTTTCTTTCTTTCTTTCTTTCTTTCTTTCTTTCTTTCTTTCTTTCTTTCTTTCTTTCTTTCTTTCTTTCTTTCTTTCTTTCTTTCTTTCTTTCTTTCTTTCTTTCTTTCTTTCTTTCTTTCTTTCTTTCTTTCTTTCTTTTTTGAGACAGAGTCTCACTCTGTTGCCCAGACTAGAGTGCCATGGCGTCAGCCTCGCTCACAGCAACCTCAGACTCCTGGGCGCAAGTGATCCTCCTGCCTCAGCCTCCCGAGTAGCTGGGACTACAGGCATGTGCCACCATGCCCGGCTAATTTTTTCTATATATATTAGTTGGCCAATTAATTTCTATTTATAGTAGAGACGGGGTTTTGCTCTTGCTCAGGCTGGTTTCGAACTCCTGACCTTGAGCGATACACCTGCCTCGGCCTCCCAGAGTGCTAGGATGACAGGCGTGAGCCACCGCGCCCGGCCCATGTTTCAGTTTTCTTATCTCTAAAATGGAAGCAATAATTCCTACCCTGCAGGGTTGTCGAGGGTTCAATGACTCAAACTCAGTTACGTAGAGTTCCTCTCACAAACTGAGCGCTCATTAGGTGACTTCTTCCCTTTTTATTTGTCCGACTTATTTCGATTTAGAAAGTGACAACGATGTTACATTTAAATTTTTCGATAGAAATATGAAGTAAAGAATTGAACATAATGAAAAAAGAACGTCACTCCATGCTACGTCTCTGCGTATAATTCAGAAAAAAATTCAGTCTTCAGGTACAGCCGCGGCCACTTTCTCTAATTGTTTTAGAATTTAAAATACAGTTCCATGTCGCATGGACCCGATGCATAATTTTATTCTTTCCTGTGAGAAAAGGGGTGGAAATCTCGAATTGGGGAGCCCCGGGAGACGTGTCAAGTCGAACCGCACCCGAGTTCCAGCCCTGGAGTTTCGATCCACGGGCCGCGGGCCACGGCAGAAAACGCCCGCGGAGCGGGGCGGGCTGCGTGGCCGTCAGCACGGAGGCGTCACTCCCACTTGCATCATTTTGTTTTTAATGAAGGCAAGTTACAGCCATGCTCCCCGGGATTTCTCTTTCCCAATTTTTTCTGGAGCACGTGAGGCAGTCGATAAGCCTCCTCCGTCCTCAGACTCGCTCCGGTAATCTTCCGTGAAGCCGTCATCACCGCGTCAATCCGCGACGTCCCTCCCAGAGCTCCGCGCCTGGCCGGAGTCCCGTGGGCCGTGAAGACGCGTTCTGCGCAGAGGGATGGGAAGGCGTAAAAGCCGGGAAAGCGTACAGTTGTAGAGCAGCTGACGGAATTGCTGTAGTCATGCAGAGCTAGGAGCTACGTTTTGTTGCCCTTGGTTTACAGCTTCAGTTGGGAGTTTTACGGCAGCTGCCTAATTGAGGCGGGCGCTACCAGTCCCTCAGCTCCTGCTCGCCGTGCAGGTAGGTTGTCCCCGATGCATCCCGCGGGCCGGCCGTGTGACCAGGCTGCAGCCCCGTGGGGTGCAAATGGCATTAATGACCTCAAACGGGCAAAAGCCAAATGGAGTCATTGGCTTTAGGAACTAACCGTATCCTACACCTAGATCAAGGATCCGACTTTTATTTTGCCTAGTTCAGGAAAACGTGTCTTTGTTATGTTTATATTGAGCAAATGTATCATCAATAAAATGAGGAAAATCCAGAATAAATTTCCTTCTTGTGTGCTTTTTCTTTCTTGTTACATATGCATATGTAACAATATTCTTTACATATGCATAAATAAATCCAGGATGATTGGTTTTGCCTCGATTTCCCAGGATGTATGAATTTCCATTCACCTCAACTAAGCTTAAAAGTAATGCAAACGTATAAAATAAAAATTCTGAAAATTCCAATTTCAGCATAGGACGAGTTTACCCAGATAAGTGATGAAAAGAGCAATACATAGATTTATCATTGGAAATCAAAATAGCTTTATTGTTTACTCTCTGTAGAAATTGGCATAATATGAAATTTTGCTTAAATCATGTATATTATTAGGGATCACAGGCATAATTTTATGGTTTCACGTTTTCGTTGACTAAATAAAGCCCCATCTTCAATTACACCTGAAAAGTAGTCTTGTGTCCCCAAATGAAATAATCTCCGTGGTTCAACTGCAGCTGGAAGCCATGGTCCCTAAGAATGTGGATTGTCCAATATGTGTTTATTTTAACCACACAAACTATCTGGGCAAGCAGAGGTAGCATTGTGGAATGACCTTGCAGAAATCGATGAAGTCTGAAGACTGTTGAAATGTTTACTGTACTGATTCTTCATTAAGAAAAAATATTACATAACAAATGCTAAACCAGGAGTTCAGAAATAAGTTTAAAATTTATTTAAATTAAACAGATAACCTCTAAATGTCTGACACCCTGAAAACTTGGAGAACAGGATTGAAGCGATGAGCTGGAGTATGACTGTTTTCTCCCTGTCCCTTCCAATCCAGGCAAACATTTTCTGGAGCGGGGCACAGGGACGTCATTGCAGACTTTGTAGGTCATACTTGGTCTCTGTGGGCCATCCTCTTCCTTTCCTCTCCCGACCCTCCTTTTTTTTTAAACAACACTTTAAAGATGTAAAACTGCAGATTTGGTCACTGGGCTGTGGCTTGTAGACCTCTAATTTAGGGCATTATCTTGGTGATTCTCCTTTCTGGACCTAGAGAAAACCGAATTGAAATATGTCACGTGTCTTTTGGAATCTGAAATACCAGAGAAACCTTTGTGATACTCCCGTATTCTTCTGTTTAAACTGCATGCTGTTTTATGTTTAATCCTTATGTGCCAAACTCTTTGCCCAATGCCTGGCATATGCTAGAGTCTCAGAAAATGTTTGCCATGTGGTAACATTTAACATTTTACCTATGTCTACAGTATTGGAAGCGTGACTTCAATTCTGAATGGTGGGTTTTTTTTTTCCCTGTTGTTGTTTGTTTTTTACTGTCGCCTTAATAGAAATGTTCCTATGGGTCACCCCAGGCCAATCCCCCTAGTTTTCTATGGAACCCAACAGATGCTATTTATCAAGTATGACCTTGACAAGCAGTAGTATGTATAATGCAAACACAATAGTAAAGAATGAAAATAATTGAAGGATATAAGATAAATTCTTGGCTGGTGATTTTTTTTAACAATAGTTCAAGTACATTTTGTGTTAATCTGTTGGATATCCCCAATATAAAGCAACGTCCTGTAGGGCAAAAAGTGGACTTTTTGAATCTTTCTTTCATTTTTTTCCCCTTCACAGCTCTACTCCTCTGTCTCCAGGCGGTAAAGTGCCCACCACTCAGCACACAGTGGGGGCTTAATAAATCCTGAAGACCTGGTTCATTTGCTCTCTAGCCAAAGACAATTTTTCTCCCTCTCTTCTTTCCTTCTTTTGCAGAAATGCCACCTCTGCTTTTCCATTTCTTCAAAGAAACGTGTGTAATTTCCCAGTCTGCCAAATATAAACAATATCAACGTTTTAAGATTGCTTTAAGTAAATCGATTTTCTGTTTTTCCCTTCTATTTCACAGTATTGGTGCAAGACAAGAAGGCGTAATGAGCTAGTGATTTGCAAGGTTTCATTGCAATTGACTAAGAGGCATTCTGTAACTATTAATTTCTTCTTCTATCACGTGGAGAAAACAAAAAGGGCAAAATGTATTGCCTTTTTACTGCTAGATACCAATAGGAATCTGACATCTTTGAAAGCACATCTGATTTCTATTTCTCTCTCCCAGTTTGAGGAGGGAAAGAGCCCAAAGCCTCGTAGACGGCGGAAGTGTTCCGTCACAGTGCCTGACGCTGTTTGAGACATTTGTTTAAAGCTTGGATCAGCACGCGTGTGAGTGATCCTGGCTTCCTCTCTGGGTCTCGGTGGGCTTGTGCTGCTCAGAGGCTTCTCCAGGGAGGTTACAGGGAGGCCGGGCCTCGAGTTGCAGCAGGCCGGCAAACAGCCAACCCCACACCCTGGCGGTGGAAGGGGAGGGACCCAGGGCACCTTCACAAACATCCCTGCCTCCCTCTGCCTCCAGCGGCTCAGCATGGGGTGTCAGGGAGATCATTAAGGGGCATCCTGCCGGCTCCCGCCCACACCTGCGTCGCGGTTCCCGCTGCAGTTTTATGGGCCGTGAGGAGGCAGGTTTGACGCCACGGAGCACAGCCCTGCAACAGCTGCAGACGGGCCAGCTCACCAGACAGTAAAATGTAAAGAGGGGGGAGGGAGGGACAACCTTTGAAGTTTACAAAAAGGCATGACTTTGACCACTTCCTTCTTCCTTTTTGAATTGGTGTCCCAGGTATGCTGAGAGCAACTACTGGCTAACTTTACAAGGGAAGATGCACTTCCCCCTAACCCAGGTCTGCGTGGTCCTCGGCATTTTAATACCATTCCTCAGTGGCTTCCTTAGCCGCTTCGGGGGTAATGTCAGTGATGGGCACACGGGAAAGGTGTCATTTTAACCGAAGGTATATTAAAGGTCAACCCGGATGTGCATCTGCAAACACACACGAACACAGAGAGCGCCCGCCATTCAAGGTTAAGGTTGAGCAGTACGAAGCCACTGGCACGAGCGTCTCTTGCGTCTTCCCCGTGTATGTTCTCTGCGTTTGGTCTTCTCTCTTCTGCCCTTAAAGAAACGATACGGAAGCGAACCAACGCGGTGTGTTGCATTTCCTCTCAATTTCATAACTCAATTTTAATCTCCGATTAATGCTGTTTCTTTCTGCTTTGCTGTCAGCATTTTTCTCTTTTTGGTTTAAAAAAGGACTCCAGGATTTTATAATAATTATTCTGTCACTCTTATACAGTTTAGTGTGAAATGTCCCTTAGAGTTTTTGTGTGTGTATGTGTGTGTGTGTGTGACAGAGAGACAGAGACAGAGAGACAGAGATGGAGAGACAGAGAGAGAAAACCTGCTGTCATTCATTCTTTGGGGAACTTGCTGGATTTGGGGGTCTGAGCCTCCAGTTTGAACTGTGCACATGATCAAAGGACAGACCTTACTCGAAAGACCATGGAAATGCGTCTGCAGCCACGACTGGGTAGCTGCCACGGAGGAAAGGACCTCATCCCTGGAGACCTGCAGTAGGAAGAGCCGTCAGCATTTCCTGGCAGATAGAAAACGCTTCTCTGCGAGCACGAGGCATGAGCCGACGTCCACGAGACAGGGAGGGGTCTCGGGGGTCCAGGAGGGACAGAAGAGTCCGGGGGAGGACTGTGGCCCAGCCCTCTATGAGGAGGTGCAGGGCCAGAGAGATGGGAGCTGAGACTCCAGAGAGGCCAGCCATGCCACAGGGATGTGTCCCAGCATTCCGAGTTTCTGTCTGTGTCTTGTGAGCACTAGGAAGACGCCGAAATGTCCCCAGGAGGAGGCTGATGTCATCACAGAGGCGCGCTGAAACCGTCACCTTAACAAAACGAGAGTGGATTTGGGCCAAGCGCAGTGGCTCACACCTGTAATCCTAGCACTCTGGGAGGCTGAGGTGGGCGGATGGCTCAAGGTCAAGGGTTCGAAACCAGCCTGAGCAAGAGCGAGACCCCGTCTCTACTAAAAATAGAAATAAATTAATTGGCCAACTAAAAATAAATAGAAAAAATTAGCCAGGCATGGTGGCACATGCCTTTAGTCCCAGCTACTCGGGAGGCTGAGGCAGGAGGATCGCTTAAGCCCAGGAGTTTGAGGTTGCTGTGAGCTAGGCTGATGCCACGGCACTCACTCTAGCCTGGGCAACAGAGCGAGACTCTGGTGAACTGTGGCTCCTCAGGGCGGGAATCCTGCGCCCGGTCAGGGCCACCGTGGCCGGGACAGTCTGAGCAGCTGCTGAGTGAGTCGTTTTCGAAATGAATAAATGTGATAAAGCCGATGGTTGTGGTGTATTACTGTTTTTATGCATTGGTGGATTGGATTTGCTAGTATTAGTAGATACTGCAGATACTTCTTTGCTTGTGTATAGAAGCACAACTGATTTTTGTTGATTTTGTACCCTACAACTTTACTAAATATGTTTATTACTTGTAACAGTTTTTTTGGTCAATGTCATTGTGTTAGTGTCATTTTAATAGTTGAAGAATCTATAGTGATAGTCCCTGTTTCATCAGGGACTTTGTCCGATATAGGTGGTTTACGGTTTTTATTTTTGTCCGCCTTGCTAGAGGCTTATAGATTTTTTTGAGTTTTTTTCCCCCCAAAGAACTACTTTTTATTTCATTGATTTTGAAAATTGTTTTCCTGTTCTCAATTTTATTGAGTTATGTGATTATCTTTGTTATTTCTTTCCCTCTGTTTGCTTTGGGTTTACTTTGTTCTTACTCTTTTAGGTTTGTGGAGTGGAAACTTAGAAAATTGACTTACAACTTTTCCTCTTTTCTTGCATATGCATTAGTGTTATAAATGTCCCTCTTGGCACTGCTTTGGCTGCATCTCACACATTTCGGTATGCTGTGTTTTCATGTTTATTAAGTTCAATATATTTTGAAATTTCCCCTGAGACTTCCTTTCTTTTTTTTCTTTTCTTTTCTTTTTTTTTTTTTCAGACAGAATCTCACTTTGTTGCCCAAGCTAGAGTGAGTGCCGTGGCGTCAGCCTAGCTCACAGCAACCTCAAACTCCTGGGCTCAAGCAATCCTCCTGCCTCAGTCTCCTGAGTAGCTGGGACTATAGGCATGCGCCACCATGCCCGGATAATTTTTTCTATATATATTAGTTGGCCAATTAATTTCTTTTTATTTATAGTAGAGATGGGGTCTCGCTCTTGCTCAGGCTGGTTTCAAACTCCTGACCTTGAGCAATCCGCCCCCCTCGGCCTCCCAGAGTGCTAGGATTAGAGGCATGAGCCACCGTGCCCAGCCGAGACTTCCTTTCTGATGCATGAATTATTTAGACTCTAACTTTTCAAACTTTTTAAGCAGGGGGCCGATTCGCTGTCCCTTAGACAGTTGGAGAGTTCGGCGCACATTCCACACATGTGCACTGTGGGCCCTGGTGGAATCGGCTGCTAAGCAGGACAAGCAGTGGTGGTGGCAAAAACACCTGGTGGGCCGGATAAATGTCCTCGGCGGGCCTCATGTGGCCCGTCAGCCGTAGTTTGAGGACCCCTGATTTAGAGTGTGGTGGTTACTCTCCATATGCCTGAAGATTTCCCTTTTATCTTTCTGCTTTGATATCTAGTATGATTCCATTATGACCAGAGAACATACTCTGTATGATTCCAATTTTTTCAAATTTGTTGATTTTTAAAAATCACCCAGGATATGATCTGTCTTGGGGAATATTCCATGAGTGGTTGAAGAGAATGTTTATTCTGCTGCTCTTGGGCGGAGTAGCCCACCAGTGTGAATTAGATCATGCTGGCTGATGCTATTCAGTTCTTTATCCTAGTGATTTTCTGCTTAGCAGCTCTGTCAGTTGCTGAGAGAGGGGTGAGGAAGTCCCCAACTACAAGTGACATTGCCTACTTGTCCTTTCAGTTCTTTCCCTTTTTCTTTTCTTATATTTTGAAGCTGTTTTTTTGGTGCATGCACATTTAGGATTGCCATATTCGTTGGGTGGGTTGATGCTTTAATCGTTATGTAATTTCCCTCTTGGCCCCTCATAATTTTCTTTGTTGTGAAGTCTACTTTATCTAATATACTATAGCCATTCCTGCTTTTTTGATTTTGCAAGATAAATCTCTTTTCATCCTTTTGTTTTCAACTACCTGTGTACTTACATTTGACATTTGACTTAGATTAGACTACCTGTGTACTTACAAGTAGAAACAACACAGCTGGACAGCATATTTTCTATCCATTCTGCCAGCTTCCCTTGTATAGTTGGGTGTATTGAGGCCATCGTTGGTGCTCAGGGCTTAAGTCTGCCATTTTATCATTGGTCTTCTCTGTTTCTCATTCTCTTTGCCTTCCCTTCCAGTGGATTACCCCAGCATCTTCTAGGGTTCCATTTTAATTTATTTACATTTTTTTCATCATAGCATTTGTGTAGTTCTCTTAGTCATTGCTCTGTGTATTACAATAAATGTAAGTAACTTACCGCAGTCTCTGTATATCAAAATGTTACCACTTCGAGTGAAGCATTGAATGCTACTTGTATTCGGCTCCCTTGACACTTTCTACTTTTTAAATAAAATTGAAGTGTTTCATCTGCACACACGGAGGACTGCATAGTATGACGTCATAATGTTTGCCTAGACCATCAAATAGGTTCTAAGAAACTCAAGGGAAGGGCAGTCTGTCATTTTTGCTTCTGTTTTTACCCTCTCCGCTGCAGACCACTGGCCTCCAGGCTGGGAGGGAATGAGCCACTATTGTTTTAAGCCTCTTGGTGTTTTGTCTTGGTGGCCGCAGGACATGAGCACTGTACCCAACAGAACACAGAAGCCCAGTGAGTTGGCAGCTGCAGCATGGACTGATGAGGGTCAGAACACACGGCCCCAGACGTGGTACCTTGGCATTGGAGAGGACAGCGGGAGCAGGAAGGGATCTCCCCCAACCCTCCACCCCCTGACCCCGGCCGGCTCCCCTGCAGCCGGTCACAAGACCCTCACTCCAGAGGCGCACTCCCTCACCCAGAGGAGAGGGGCCTCCTTGTCTCCAAAGATCTGAGCACACAGGTCTCGCTAAGCCCCAGTTCATTGCCATTAGGTCACACGGCTCTGTCTGTGACACTTCTCCATGACTACCCACTCTTCACCAAACTTGCCATCAATATTCACAGGTTTCCTGTTTCTTTGGGCCTTCATTTCCTTAGGAAGGCTCCCATGTCAGAGAAAACTTATGTTAGTAAATGTGCATGCCTTTCTCTTGTTACTCTGTCCTTTAGTACAGGTGTCTCAGCCATGAACGTAGCCATGGGTGAGGAAATAATGCTTTCCCGCCTTGCAGAGCTGGATTCAGCTGCACAGAGTGGAAACTGCCTCCAGAGAGAAGTCTCCTACGAGAAGACAGAGCTGTGGCTTTTCCCTCCTGTCACCAAGAGTCCGTGGCCGGCGGCTGCACCAGCCCTTGCCCCGAGCCGGGCTGGAGCTTCTCCCCTCTGTCCTGGGCCCCTGCTGCAGCAGCCGCGCCCTGCCGTGTTCAGGCAGAAGAAGGGCCAGGCACAGAGGGGATCCCTGCCGGCCCCCCTCCCAGGGAACTTTCTGGAATCCCCACCCAGAACAGTCACTCACACTTTGCTGACCAGAACGTTGTCACGTAGCCACTCCATCCCACAAGGCGGCTGGAGAAATGTGTTTTTCTTCAGCTGGGCACTGGACACCCCACAGCAAGTCCTGCCAGCAAAGGAAAAAATGGGTAATGGAGGTTGGGTCACCACCCGGCAGTATCGGCCACCAGGGAGAGTCATGGCCACTTACTGGGCCTGGTGGTGGCTTCATACTGGTGGCCAGGAGGACTATTTTGAAGATCCTGTGAGTACTACTCAGTGATACTCAGCACCGCTGCAGAGTCCCAGCAGTGGGGCGCCTGGGGCTGGGGGCTGGGGAAACGCCTGGCTGTGCTTTCCAGAATGAGCTTGTTTATGTTCACGTGTTGCTGTGCATGTTTTCCCGGTAGCCCCTTTCACTCCTCGCCTATTGATAGACGATTCCCAGCCAGGGTCTGCTGGCGGTGACATTTGGTAGTTAACTTTGGAATTCTGCCTTTATCTATTCATTTGGGGGAATTCGCTCTGCTTTTTTATATTTGAAACTTACAAGTTTTCCTCTGTCGGTTTTGGGTGAATGAATTACATTTATTATTTTTGATTAAAAGTCTTCAAAGCCTGCCTGGTGCCAGGCCTGTCTCTGAGGCCTTGAAAGTCCACTCTTAGTTTCCAGTTTTGAGTGCCGCTTCTTATTTTGAGAGACTTAGCTAAATTTTATGTTCTTTTTTTTCAAATTTCTTTACTTATAACTTAAAACTGACTTCTCCTTCATGTATTGAAATCATATTTCTGAGCTCTTTCACTTCTGGGATTTGTTCCAGGTTTAGTTTTCTTCGTGTGTCTCATGGTGATGACTTGGGAAAACACAGGTTAATTTGCCGTGCATTCTCCTTTAATAGACCAATGTGCCTTTAATTTCACTACATACGTGCTGCGAGATTCACTTCCCACCTTCGCTCTGAGCCTTTCTTCACCTAATTTCGCTCTGAGCCTGTCTTTACCCCAATTAGTAATGAGCATGCTCCGATGTACTCAGGAATAAAAAACAGAACATTCTTCATGTCCGTATAAAGATCCTGATGTCTCGTGAATATTCCACAGCGGCACAGGCCAGAGGATTTGACCAGGATGAAGTGATACCCGGTGACGGCACGTGTTCCCTGGTGATGGCACGTGTTCCCTTTCTTCCCACGCTGCCCCGGCCCCAGCGGCAGCCACGGGACGTGTTCGCTGTGCGTCTCTCTGCGTGCGCACCTGTGCGAAGCCTGGGCTGTCCCGTTTGCATGTTCTTATCCCCTCCGTTCCTCTTTCCCATCAAGCGCATCCCTGTCTCTACGGCTGCACCGGATCTGATGCTTCCAGTCGCTCACCATGTTCTGCGGTGAGGTTCCCACTCGGTGCCACCTTTCTGCCATCACTGGATGCTGAGGTCTGCAAAGATGGCATCGCGGAGAGGCTGGAGTGACCAGGAGGAGCCCAGCATGGCGACATCAGATGGAGGGTCATCTAGCCCGCGCCCGGGCTCCAGGCGGAGAGCAGCTGGCGTGTCCAGAGAACAGAAACGAGGCGGGCTGGCTTTGGCGAGATCGGGCTGAGAAGGGGCCGGGGAGGCAGGCAGGGGCAGATCAGACAGGCAGCCTTCTTGAAAAGGGTCTCGAGGGAAACCGAAAGATAGAGATGATCGATTCTCTCTAGCCAGAGAATGTGCATTAGATTTCCACTGGGTGCCAAGTTCTCTGCAGACCACCTTTCTCACCCTTACAGCTGATTGCCTGTCAGAGTCTTACTGCACTGGGGAGCAAAGGGTGGTCTGAATTCAGTCACTCACCCACAGTCACAGGGGAAAAGAGCCAGAGCCGGGATTCCAACCAGAGAGACCAGGCTCCAAAACCCAGGCGTTCCCACCGCTCCACGGCAGGGGACGGCCAGACCCGTGGGCGCCGGCCGGGGCAGCTTGAGTAGGAGCAGAGTGTGTCTTTGTTTTCGTCTGGAGATGATTAAAGAGAAAAAACATAAAACAGACAAATCGGAAGGAGGAAACCCCCAAAACTTGTGAAACCGGCAACAAGAGTAACAGAAACAAGTGAGGCGGAAACTGTTGACACCACTCTATACCGTGTTTCCCCGAAAATAAGACCTCCCCATAAAATAAGCCCTAGCAGGATTTCTAAGCATTTGTGCAATATCAGCTCTATCCTGAAAATAAGCCCTCGTGACGGGCGTGGCCACGCAGCCCATCTGCACAACCTGTGCCTGTCGTTGCGGAGCGGGAAAGAAGACGAGCAGCCCTTCTCTTCTGCCCCATGAGAGCTCTAGTGCTGGACAGGAGAGATCGGGGCCGATGGTTCTAAAGGAAATAGAGTCACAAGAAATTCAGGATGGAATTCGGGGTTTGGAGAGTAATGATGATGTTCCAGAAGAAGACGACTTAACTCTATTTGAATAAATGTAGATTGTTGTACTGTACTTAAAGAAAAATAACACATCCCCTGAAAATAAGCCCTAGGGTGTCTTCTTGAGGGAAAATAAATATAAGACCCTGTCTTATTTTCGGGGAAACGTGGTATCTGATGCAGTAGCGGGCCATAGGAGGAAATGCTGCCACGGTGCAGAAAACACGGCTCCCGGCACCATCAGACCAGAAAGCCTGAACGCAGCACAGTCTGCCTCTGAGAACTAGGAACGAGGATTCCCACCAACAGCCACATTGTGCTGCATTTGGCGGCTCAGCCGTGAGTGACAGTGGGGTCCTCGCACCCTGCATCCCGCTGGCATTCACAGGGCAGGCGGTAGAGACGTTTCCACTCTTTAAGTCGCAGCGAAACTTGGAGGAACACAACTTGCCCGACAGTGCGAACAAAGTGTGATACCAACGGATCTTTGGAAAAAGACCCATCTCATTTTCCTCTCAGGGCCTCTTTCTCAGCTCTCAGAAGTGTCCACAGCGAGAAACTGCAGAAAAGCCACCCGGCCCCTTTGTTTAGTTCCAGTTTCTCTTCCCGAGCCACACCCGCCTACAGGAGTGTTCCTCAGATGAGCTGGGCCCTGGCGATCTCGCCTGTTGCACTTGACGATGAAAATGCACAGGTCCCCAGGCCTGTCCCCCAGGTTCTAATTTCGGTGGTCAGTGCTAGGACCCAGGAACCTGAGTTTTTCTTCTCACCTCTCAGGGAATTCCTGCTATTGTGGTGATTAGGCAAGTCTGGAACGCCCTGACTTGATCGTGGGTAGCCCAGTTACATTTTAGCAGCTGGCTTAAGTGGAATCGTATCTGGCTTAAATGAGACTAAAGGATCGTTCATGATCCTGGCACTGATCCTTTGGGGCGCGGCAGGAGGATGTGTTTTGATTCATCTGCAATTGTTTCCTTATCACAGACGTTAGAGGTTTGAGAATTTGCTGCTACACAGTCATCATCTCAGCCCTTCCATTTCCCATAGCTTTATTTTCCTTGTTGTTTCTCGGTCCCTTTTCATCTGTTGGAAATTTTCTCTGATCTAACAGCCTATTATTGGGGATCCAGTAGGTTTTAACTTTTTTATCTTTCCAGCTATTTCTATAGTTGTATTTTTTAAAAAATAATTTTTCCTCATGTTCTTAATGTGGAGTGGTGTAATTTATGTCACTGTTTTTAGATTTTTAAAATGTCATCTCAAATACTGTACTTGACACCACCTTTGGTTTTGTTAGGCTAGAATAGCAACCGGGTTTGTCCTGTACCGGTCTTAGCTTAGGTGTCTAGCTCCCCGGTGTGACAGCTCTCGAGCGGCTGGTCTTGTGGACTAGTTTGTACTGGAAGGTCAAGGCAGAAGTCAAGGCAAAGCATTGTGGACGTCACTAGGGAGGACTGGTGCTACAGGAATCATGAAAAAAAAATCACAGCGTGCACCTACTGTGCACAAGACCTGGATTTGCACTTGGGGGAGGCAAGTGCTTTAAGTTCTCATCCTTGGCGATCGTAAATCCTAGATGCAGAGGTAAGACGTGAACATAAAACTTAAAATACTTCCTTCGGAACAAGGTTGCTTATGGATCAGATGAGAAGTATTCCCGAAGTATTAATATATCTTAGTTGCTTGTGCCAGATGTAGTCTACCTCCCTTGCCAACACGGAATTCTCCAGAAGGTGTGTTCTTTCCTGAAACATTATATTCTTATTGTAATATAAACATTATATTGTAATTAATTAATTATAAAAACTATATTAATTAAATAACTTCAATAAGTCTTTGCACAGTCGTAGTCACAGTCTTTTCACATAGCTGTATTGAAGCACTGGCTCTTGACAAAACAGCATTAAGACTTTTTGCCGTTCAAAGAAGGCCGTGACATCCAATGGCTAAGAAGGAACCAAGCGTGGTGGAAAGGTAAGAAGTTAAAGAAAGTAACCGCAGCCCTCTCAGACCGTGGAGGCTTTAGGAAGTGGACGGGGAGGGAAAATGCTGTCTGTGAGGGTCGGTAACAGTTCCCGCAGGGCTGGGAGTCACCAGCGCGCATCACCCACATACGCTCACGTTGGTGTCGCTCCTACCAGGCGTGCACGCGCCCGCCGAGCGCCATCACCCCCCACCGCCGAGGCTGCCAGCGGTGCCAGGGTGATGCTCTCGGGCAAGGCCCCTGCACAGCACCGGGCATGGTGGGAGGCGCAGGGCCATAGCCGCACAAGCGCGTACCTGGTAACTAAGGCAGATGCAAAATCGAATATAAAAAGATGCGCTGTAATCCTGACGAAAGAGAGGTGCCGAGATAGAGGAGAGAGGTTGCAGAGTCTCTATGTCGTCCGCCCTGATTCTGTGCCCGCAGAGACTGTCAGCTGACACCGAGCGCTTCTCCAGGCTCAGTGCCCGTGGCCTTCTACTTCGCAGAGCGCCTAATATTCGGGACGGCCTTGCGAGACAGGGGCTGTTGCTGTTAAGAACAGGCGTCCTCAAACTACGGCCCGCGGGCCACATGCGGGTGTTTTTGCCCGTTTGTTTTTTTACTTCAAAATAAGATATGTGCGGTGTGCACAGGAATTTGTTCATAGTTTTTTAAAACTATATTCCGGCCCTCCAACGGTCTGAGGGACAGTGAACTGGCCCCCTGTTTAAAAAGTTTGAGGACTCCTGGTCAAGATTTTACAGAGAAGGAAATTCAAGCTCAGCCTGCCAGGTGTCCTGGTCAGGACCAGGCCAGGGGTGAGGTGAAGTCCAGCCCTGTCCTGCCAACCCCAGCTCCCGTCTACACAGCGTGCACTTTTCCTGCAGCTGCCTGAAGAGGTGGGTGGTGGCCTCCTCTGCCCCAGTACTGAGCGGGGCCCCAGTGCACCCAGTGCACCCAGTGCACCTGGCCCAAGGTCGCTCCCTAAGTTGGTGGGAGAGTTAGGGCTTAAACTGCCATCATCCGTTCCCCCGCCCTGCTTTCCTGAGCTGGAGGCTGGCGAGTCAAGCCGGGTCGTGCGGACACTGTGGCGCCACCCCCAGTGCTGGGGCAAAGGACTGGGGCACAACGTGCTGCTGAGAAATCGCATCCTCTCTTGAGAGCCCGCGGAGGCAAGACCTTCTCGGAATCAGGGTGCACTGAGACGGCAGCGACCAACTCCGAAAGCGGAGCCTTTGTCCTCAACAAAGAACGCAAAAGTTGCGCCACATCTGCCAAACTCTCCTCCTGGATACACAACAGAGGGGACAGATTGTTACATGACCTACGCTACTCTGGAGTCAGCGAGAAGGCGGCCTGCTCCAGAGACCAAGCAGACCACTCCCCAGGCCGTTTTTACAGAACGTCCATCTGGGAGAGTCCCGCAGGCTCCGGCCGCCACCGCCACCGCTGCAGAGGAGTGGCTCTCTGGTCATTTGCAGGGAGAAGTGTCTCCCTCATTTAGTGACCAATTCAGGGCCCGGCCATTAGCATTTGAATCGGGCGGCCGTGCTGTTTTGATTGAAAAGAGAAACAGAGCCTTTGTTGTTGCAATTTAAGGGCCTGACTGATTTTCCAGCACCCTTTAATCAGCTTGGGCCTTGGGGAAATGGCAGCACCTAGGAAAAGTGTGTTCTGGCCTGGGAAATGCAAATGCGCCTCCCGCCCGAGTTTTCCCGTAGGAGCCCTTGATCCTGGCGCGGGCTCCGTGGGACCTGCAGCCTCCCTCGCCTGCCCGCCGTCCTTCCAGGCAGAGTTTTGTTGAATGTCTTCAAAATACTCCCTTTGTTTAGATTAGACCGACCCAAATAATCATGGAAACACACAAGGGCTGGATCAGGACGCTGATGGTCAAAGTCTTCTCTCCCGTTAGGCTGACGGATCCGGCGCACGGAGGAGCCGGAAGGTGGGAGGTGGGAGGCCGGTGGGGATAGCATCGGAATACGCAAGGCTGCACCCTGGGGACGTGAAGGCCCCTCTGGACGGCGTGGAGTTACCCGAAGTACTTTATAGCATTAAATTTGCATGCTTAGGAGACACCCTGTTCACTTTTGCAGCTAATAAAAACTGCAAGATTTTATGTTTACAGAGGCGGAACACCAAGTGTTCAAAAATCCTCAGTTTGCTTCTTTTTTTCCCTTTAGTTTGCATCACATCTTTTCTTTTTTTTTATTTAATTTTTAATTGGCAAGTAACAGTTGTACATATTCACGGGGTACGTAGTAACGTTTTGATGCCCATAGGGTAAAACGATCCATAGAGTCACTGCAGTGGACAATAACATACAGCTGCGAATCGCTAGCAAAGGGACACTGAACAGTCTCGACACAAAGTCTCGGCCTGGTAGGTAAATGTCTGAGATGACGGATGTGCCTTACATTTTCTAGGCGTGTGTTAGAGATACAGACACTTAAGACTCTTAAAACTGCAGACAGCAGAGGAAAACCCATTTGTAAAAATGCGAAAGTTGACGTGTCTGCAGCCGCACTCGGCGTTTGTGGAGGCCTGTTCATTCGGCACAGGGGACCGGAGCAGAGGCCTGGGCTGGTGAGGACGCCGGCTCGGCAGCGTGGGGGTGTGGCCTCCCTGGGCCCAGGGGAGGGTGCCCGCCGGGCTGCCGCCCGAGCTCCTGCCTGAGCGTCCGTCCGAGGACAGGGGTCTGCAAAATGCCTGGGAGGTCACTGCGAGCCGCAGGGCCCCAACACTGGGCAGTGCCAGGGCCACCAGGCGGGCTGGGCCGAGGGTTCCCTGCTGGGGAGGACGGGATTAGAATGAGAGGCTCAGAGACAGCTAACGGGAAAGGTCCTCCCCACTGCGCGGCCAGGCCAGGTTTGGCAACAACGGAAGACCACTCAGGGCATCAAAACGCCTTTCAGAAGGCCTCCGAGTACACCAAACCATGTTTTGTCTGTCATTCTAGCTGAAATGTGTCTTTCCCCACTCTACTCCCCTTGAAATGAGACAGGGCAGGTGCGGTCTGACCCACTCCCTTTATTTCCTCCTTCTCTTTTCACTAACCCATCACCCCCTCCAGGAAGCCTTCCCAGATCTCTCCTTCACTCACTCGCTCCTGCACAAACTGGGGCTCAAACCTCCCTTCCTTGAATTCTGTTCTTCAGCTGTTTGAGATCCAGAAGTGCCTCCGAGGCAGGAGCCGTGTCTTCTCATTGCCGCGTGCGTCCTCCTGCAGGCCTGAGGGCTTTCCCAAGGAAAGCAGCTTGTCCCACAGCTGTGCCCAGGAGCTGGTAAAGGCCTGTGGGTTTGTTTCTGCCTTGGCGTTCGCTCCGCCGAGTGCACGGAGACAGACGACAGGCGCGGCTGTGGGCGGCTGTCTCGTCCCGGCGTGGGGGGATCTCGCTCAGAGTCCCGAAGGCTTTGCTCTTATTCCCTGGGGGCCCCAGCTCGGCCCCCAGGTCTCAGGCCTGGCCCCTCAAGAACAGACCAGCAGGGACGCATGGCGTCACGCTCCCACAGAGCTGGTGTGAGAACAAGGGAGGGTGTGAGGGTATGACGCCACTGCAGGCGGGAACAGAGGGAGGCCTCCTGGCCACTGTCACTGCAGGTCCACGACCCCACTCGGGACAGGGCCCGGGGGTAACTCTTGGTGGCCCTTGGCCCCCAGGCCTGGATGAGGCCTGCCGGGAACTCCCGTCGGACACACAGTCTCCCAGCCCCCGTCCCCAGGGTGGCGGGGAGGGTCGGGGAGGGGACACCTTGTGCCAAACGTCGTGTGTTTTATTAGCACGAAGAGAACGGTGAGAGCTGTCGAGCACCTCCCGTGCTCTAGTGTCCCCGTAAAAGCGTGCGTCACCCTGCCCTTAATCCCATGAGTGATTGCTGGGTGTCGTCGCATATTGCAGATGAGAAAACTGCAGCCCAGAGAGGCTAGCGGGGCGCGTTCCTGGGCTCGCCGGCACGCAGCGTACCGGATAGCCGGGCTCTACCCGGCTCCAGGAGGCAGCTCCTTTTGCGGGGGGAGGGGGGGTACCCTTCAGCCCCCAAATGGGCTTAGGCTCATTTGATGCTAGGATTTATTTCTAATACTCTGCCAGAGTCAAAGGGAAGTGTAGTTTCTGTGTCCGTAACCATGGATGGATTTCAGCACGCCTCGTGCACAACCCGTGCCATGCTCTACGCCTGAGACCTGGGAAGGCTCGCCCACCTTGCGCCGTTGGAGACGAGTCCCGGCCAGGGGCTTCCAGCAAGAAAACATAGCAGGGACGCTATCACAACAGTCGCTGTGTACTCAGGGAGTGCTGAGCCGGGCGCTTCCCTCCGTGTTTGCTTTTCTCTGTTTGGTGCTACCCCGGGCAGACGCCGGAGACAGGCCGGTTTGCAGCTGCAGACCACGAGGGCAGAGCGCGGGCCGGACAGGGTCCCCCCGCGGGGCTAGAGGCAGCACAAGGGAAGCTCTGTCCTGCCTCAGATTTAGACTGAGGGGGAGACGTGGGTGGGGGCCCTGGGACTGTGAGCGCAGGGCTCCCTCCCTCCCTGCTGCGTCGCAGGCGGCTGCTGGTAGCAGTGGGAATGAAGACCCGGCCTCAGTGTACTGCCCGGCGACTCGGTCCTGGACCCTGGTGCAGTCAGATGATAAGGGGTCAGAGAGGTCCATTTTGGTGTTAGAGAAATAAAAATCTAATCTCCAGTCCAGCTTCAAAACAGGACAAAACCCAAACCACCACCCCTTTTCCGGCCTTCCGTCCAGCTCCAGGGCGCTTGCTGCCTTGTGAAGCCACCAAGTGGTGGAGGACAGCCTCGGAGGGGAGAAACTCACACAAGGCTGCAGGGCGTCTGAACAGTTA
The DNA here is from genome assembly GCA_008750895.1 of Mirza zaza. Lineage (NCBI taxonomy): Eukaryota > Metazoa > Chordata > Mammalia > Primates > Cheirogaleidae > Mirza > Mirza zaza. Next base: position 147,292 of record VSMD01117702.1, on the reverse strand, counting down.
CTTCGTGGCAATGAGGTACTCTTTCCTAAAATAGCCAATGTTAGATAACGGAAAATTTTAAATATGAATAAATGCATACACATGTTAATGATCATCATCAGTCTATCTCTATCACATTTCGTTTTAAAAGTTATTTTCCATAGTCTTGAATGCAATGAAAACAACAAAAATGAAAGCAATCTTTGCTTCCAAAAGCTGGACTAAGTGTCCCCAAATGGACACACGCACCGTGAGGAAGTCCAGCCAGGGACATGGGGACAGGAGACCCAGCCTGGCAGCCTCCAGCTCTGCCTCCCTGCAGCTTCCTGCAGTGTGGAGTCCAGCCAGTAACAAAAGGGTTTCTAATCAGAAAACGAGAAGAGGCCCTGGGCGGCATGTGAGTAGGAAAAAAAAAAAAAAAGAGAAAGAAATGAGAAATATTTGCAAAACATCAGTTTTTGAGAAGGGTGTGGTAGTATTAGGGTAAAAGGAATTGAGAACTAAGGAGCCTGAGTTAGGGTTGGTCTGGAAGGTTCCCACTTCAGGTCTCATCAATGCAATACCACCTTCCCCAAGAGCCCTGCCGGGGCGCCCTGGAGTGTGGGTGCCCAGTCCCCAGCTCCCCGAGTGCCACCTCTGCGTCAGCATCTCCCTCCCCTGATGTGGATCGAGGCTTGTCACCCACACCCGGCTCCACCGCCTTCAGCCGTGTGGGGGGGACCCAGAGCCCTGTGGTCCCCACAGCATCTCTTGCTTCTAGGACGGCAACCGGCACACACACGGCTGGAACTCAACTAGTTTGTCTTAGACGAGTAAATGCATGAGCTCCTCCTGGTTCAGCTTTTCTCCTGCGGCGTAAGCACCCCCTCCTGCACCTCTCACTTCAGGGCAGAATAGTGTTGTGGGATTTGCACGTCGACACACCTGGGTTCCAGCCCTACTTTCCCTTACGGCCCACCCAGATGGCTTCGCGAATCCCGGCCTTGGCTCCTCCTTGTGCAAGGATATAGGGACGCCTGCTCTGGGCCTGCCCGGAGGATTAAGTTCATTATGTAAACAATGTGCTTGGCATGGCGCCCGCCTGTGGTGTGAGGTGTTTATGACGAGTTCTCTGCACACGGTAAGTTAGGTGCACCTAGGTAGCGGTCGTAGTCACAGTCTCCCATGTGACAGAGCACGTTCTCTGTGCCGGGTTCCTCGCATCCATGACCAGTAACCTGGTAAAGATGGGCAAACGGGACACCCCAGGCTGCTGGCTGACCAGCTGCCGGCTTGGCACTAAAGCGCTGTGTTCCCAGCACTTGCATAAAATTAAGAAATGATACAGAGCATGGGATTTGCGGTTTACAAGCTTACATCCAAGGAGCAAATGTCATTTGACATCTAGTGCCGAAAATGTCCCAAAGCTGCATAATTTGGTGCGTGTGCCTCCAGCTAGGGAGAATGCAGTTGCAGCCCAGCCCCCGGCCACGTTCGGGGGTGTGTGGGCCAGCTGGTTTCAACACTAGTCAAATTGGATGCCGCCTGCTCAAGCTGTCCAGACAAGACACAGGATCCAGTCCTGCCAAGGTCTGCTTTTCTTTCTGGGGTCCGGTCCATATTCAGTGAAATGAACACAGGTAATATTTTTCTTTTTTTGAGACAGAGTCTCGCTTTGTTGCCCAGGCTAGAGTGAGTGTTGTGGCGTCAGCCTAGCTCACAGCAACCTCAAACTCCTGGGCTCAAGCAATCCCCCTGCCTCAGCTTCCCGAGTAGCTGGGACTACAGGCATTCGCCACCATGCCCGGCTAATTCTTTCTCTCTATATATATTAGTTGGCCAATTAATTTCTTTTTTATTTGTAGTAGAGACGGGGTCTTGCTCTTGCTCAGGCTGGTTTCGAACTCCTGACCTTGAGCAATCTGCCTGCCTCGGCCTCCCAGAGTGCTAGGATTATAGGCGTGAGCCACCACTCCTGGCCAACACAGGTAATATTTTAATTAAAGTACCTTGCACCTTAAAATGTAACTGCTGCACTCTCTTGGCATAAGGATGCAGCACTCGGGCAGCGGATTTTTACAGAGCGCAGGAAAGACGGGCTTCCGGGGAGACCCGCAGAGCCCGCACGCTCATTGCTGGCGGTGACTCGGAAGGTGCCAGAAGCTGCTGGCCGTTCCGGGGCCACCCCGGTTTCTGCCCTCTGCAGGTGAGGTGGGTGCTGGAGTCCCGTACCTGAAGACAGGTGCTGCCTGGATTTTGTCCAGGCAGGTTGTCCTCTAGCTCTTGTTTCCAGGATAGCACCAAATTCTATCAATTATGGTGTCTTATAGACATGAACTTCAAGCCAATACATACAGCTGATGTAAATTCTTCAGTCACTAATTTGAATTTTTATACAAGTTGCAGGAGAGATTCTATTCACACACACACACACACACACACACAGACACACAGAGACACACATATCATCCTTAATAGTGATTTGTTTTCATTTCTCTGATAATTGGTTTTGGTGAAGATTAGTGTGTCTTGGTAGAAGCAGATGCTGTTTTATTTAGTCAATATTTGTGGTTCTCAAAATGTCCTCCAAAGCAGAATTGTTGAGTACTAAATGCTAATCCAAATTTTATATGCTATTAACATATTTCCAGAATCTTGAAGAATGTTTCCATGATTTCCCCAGTGGTCAAAATTTTTAATTTGAGGCAAAATAGTCATGTGGATTCATATAATCGGGAAAGGAGGCAGGGGTATTGGTGAATGTGAATGTATGCTCCGGGAAGATTGCACAAGTAAAACCATCCCCAGAAAGCCCACTGAATGGAGAAATCTGTTGGCAAACTTAGAGTAGATTGTAGATTAGGGTGTTAAAGTTATTATTCGTAAGATTGGAGGGTGTAAATCCCTTAAAATATGTTGTATACAATTACGTACATATGATTTTCTTGGAGAGAGGATTCATAGTGTGTTTTTAGATTCTTAAGATTCTTAGATTCCTAAGGAGGTCTGTGATCCAGAAAAGGTTAATGTTATGAAGCCAAATGAAGTAGAAGAAGCCTTATATTTGCAGAAAAAAAATGCATTGATATTAATACCATTTTAAGAGTTTATGCATAAAGAGAGTAATTTAAATACAATCTCATAAGGAAGTCTTTCTCTTCCCTTCCTTTAGGCTTGGCCTTCCAGAACACACGGGCAGGGCTGGGGTGGGGAACCTGCCTCTCCTGGGACCAACAGGCACCTCGCCACAGGTGATTCTGAGCAGCATGTGTGGTCCTCTGCCCAGAGGGGACCAAGGAACGTAATCTGAGTCTTCGTCTTGTTTTGGAATTACTACAGTCCACCAGCAGGACTTGCGATTCTAGTTCCACACCAACAGTGTGACCCTGGGCAAACTACTTGACCTCTCTGAGCTACCTTTCTTTTATTATGGAATTTTTAAAAGGAGGGAGACAATCGCACTGACTTCACAGGAGTCTTTGGAAACTTGGTGAGGATGCTGTATTCAGGTTGAAGCATTTGCTTTTCTCTCTAGTTGCCATGCCTGTGGTTCTAATCCAGCACCTCAGACTGGATTGCACGTTATTTAAGGGAGAGATTTTCCTCCCTCAGTTCCTGCTATTGCCATCCTTTAGATTACTAAACCTTTGTTTCAGATTTCAAAAGTAGTTACGTCAGCCAGTTCCTCTCCGTCTCCCTTCCCAGAACACGTGCACACATGTGTGCATGCTCACTCACACACACACATGTACACACAAGTGCATGTGCACACACCAGATTTATTTTTTATTTTATTTATTTATTTATTTGAGACAGAGTCTCACTTTGTTGCCCAGGCTAGAGTGAGTGCCGTGGCGTCAGCCTAGCTCACAGCAACCTCAAACTCCTGGGCTCAAGCAATCCTCCTGCCTCAGCCTCCCGAGTAGCTGGGACTACAGGCATGCGCCACCATGCCCGGCTAATTTTTTCTATATGTATTAGTTGGCCAATTAATTTCTTTCTATTTATAGTAGAGACGGGGTCTTGCTCTTGCTCAGGCTGGTTTCGAACTCCTGACCTCGAGCAATCCTCTCTCCTCGGCCTCCCAGAGTGCTAGGATTACAGGTGTGAGCCACCGTGCCCGGCCCAGATTTCTTTTTTAAATAATTGTATGAATGCGGTGAGTCGGAGAGGAAAAATACATTTGTTGGTTCCTCTTCTTTTTTCTTAGGCCCCCAGCTTTGCACTGGCGTTTGTTTCTACGTCTGTGTATTTATCCTAGTGTAATGGGAGTCAGGCGAGTTGACTAAGACAAATCGGAAATCAAATTGCTACTCCATGGTTTACTCTTTCTCCGAGCCACATCGACGCCTAACTGAGAACGTTCGCGCAATTCCTCACATGTGACGGGCTTCGGCGAATGCCAATTCCTCCTTCTTCTTGTGTTCTGGGGCTGGGACAGGTCGTCACCTCGAAGCTGTGAGTGTCGGCCGCAGGATGTGCTAATTCTAATGTCCAAACGGGCTTTCCTCTCATGTGGTGTCTTTTGGGCTGGAGAAGTCCCTGTGGTGGGAACCACCGACTGCAAGTCTGTCCTCACAGGTGTGCCAAGTCCTTCCCCTTTGCCCCATTTTTTGCTATCGGTTTCGTCCCTAGTAAACAGGGAGGACAGCTCTTAACTCCTGTTCCCACCATGCACTGAGAGCCCAGTCCGGCTCCCCTGCCTCAGTCTCCCACCCCAGTCCTCCGGTCACCTCTCTGCAGCCGCCTCCTCCCACACGGCCACTGGCTAGCCCCTCTGCAGGTTTCCGCTCCGTTCCGCCTTTCTCCTCCATTCTTTCCACGGCCCCGTTATCCCTCCAAAGCACTGTGCTTCCGCCACTCCTTTACTCTTTTATTGTCCACTGTTGTTTCTGTCTACAGCATTGGTGGGCATTTCTGCGGGAACCCTCCGAAGAGCTCCAGTCCTCTCTGGAGTTACTGCGGCCGTTTCTAGAGCTCTCGCGGCCGGTCCCTTGAAGATACTGGAATCCCTCCCACTTACGAAATCCTCCCGGCGCCCACTCCCAGGGCCCCCTTTGATGTCATCGTCACCCGTTTCATGTTCCACGGTACGCGATGGCCACGTCCGTCCCACCGGGACCTTCCCTGCCAGGCTGTGCCCTCCCAGCTCAGCACCCCCTTGTTCTCATCAAACAAGTGACTGTGTCTTTCCAGTCTCTACTGGCATTGCAGTTAGACTCTCTTTCTCTTAGTTTGTTTTCCCATGTTTGGTCCAAATTCGGACACTTTCTAAACCCAGGTGCCGCCTGCTTCCTCAGGGATCCGTGTGTTCTGCGTGTGCTCCGAGTCCGGCTCCACTGCACTGTGTTGAGCATGTCCCGGCTCGTCCCCCGGAAGGGGCCTCCCTTCCCCTCCTGGCCTGAGCCCCCCACCCCTCATCTCCTGCTCAATTCGCCAGCCCTGCTGCCAGGTCCTGCCGGGCCACCCCTTCCATGGCCACCGTCCTCACCTGGTCTGATCTGGGGCATGGCGTCACCTCTCCCTGCTAGCTGGTGACTATGGGAGTCAGAGCGGGCACAGGTGTGTACGGGAACACTTCCGCCTGCACTTGTTTCCGCCTTTCTTTTCCACGGGAGAATTGCCTGGGGCCTTCACATTTCATCCAGTGCCAAAGTAGGACTTTCCGAAATAAGTTGTAGAGGAGGGACAAATAAAATGCCCGGTAGTATTATGTACATACACATACACACACATACATATATACACAATCATTAATTAAATGACTGGGCAGGGTCCCCAGCCATGATTTCTGGAGCAATGTCAAACCCGGAACGATGTCTCCCACCCTTCACTGCTTCCCTTGTAGTGGCTCATTTCTGTCCGTTCCTGAGATCACACTTAATGCACAGTTTCTCCAGGAAACCCTCTCTTTACTCTTTGCAAGACAACTGACCATTTGAGCGACAGAAGAAAGAAAGGTCACTGGAGTTTCTGGGGCATCTTGCATTTTTGCAAATATTAAGGGTGGATGTCGTGTCCACTGTTGTTGTTAAAATGCCCCATAACGTAGATGCGGGAGGATTCTCAGCACAGTGGCTGCTGCCCCTTATTCAATATGTGGGCATATCGATTCCAATTGTGCCAGTTTAGCTAGTGGAGACCTGGTGAGTCCCCACCAGGAGCCCAGGGCTGGTGTCACAAGAATAAGCCAGGCCTGGTACCTCACACCCCAAGGCAGAGCTGGGACAAGGGTGTCCAATGGCCAATCAGGTCCCCTGGGAGCAGGGCCCAGGCAGGAGGCAGGTGGGACAGTCACCCCTGTTAAAAAAGAGGAGGGAGGAGGAGAAAATAACATGGTGCCTCCCGAAATGTCTACAAGACAATGGGGAAGAGAGTTGTTCGCAAGACTCAGAGGGAAAGCGGCCTCGGGAAATAGTAAACTGCAGGCGCTGGAGGATGGACCTAGGAAACCGGCCTTCCGAGTAAGACGCAGAAAACCACCGCGGCCTCTAAGAAACTGGCCGGGCCCACAGGCTGCTCCGGGAGTCGATGGAACACAGGGAAGAGGGGCTGGAGGGATCAGGCTGGCCAGAAAACCACAGCTGCCGCAGAGAAATAAAATCTGCATTGGAGGCAGTAAAACCCAAAAGTGACATGGAGGCAAATTGACAGAGTGGTGTGGAAAAAACGTTTCACAAGCCGTTTAATACATGCAGAAAGATCTAAGAGATGAAACAGCACGGAGTGGGGGGAGGAGGCAGGGGCGAGGGGGCGAGGGTGATGGGATTAGGGAAGGGCAGCTAGGCCTTGAGGTAGACATGGAGCAACCCAGACAGCCACCGTGATACAAGTCTTGCTGGAGACGTGCGGAGTTGGAAAGGGCTCTCCCCGAGATCCAGGCAAAGTCAGTAAAAAGGGCGGCCCGCTTAAACACATCACCAGGGAAACTGCGTCGCCAGTATGGAAAAAATTAAGTGTCCGGGCAGCAGACACTCAAGTTACGCGTCTCGGAAGGGACCAAAACCCAGTTGCCCACGGACATCTCCTCTGGGGCCTGGCGTTCCGAGGAGACAGCAGCAGAAGCGCCAGCATTTTAAGGAGGAACATTACAGTCCCTAACACTCAGCCTGGCCGGGTTGGCTTGTTTGTTTTTAGTGTGTGAGCTCCTGTCGCTAGGCCAACCGCACACTGACATGTGTGACAAAGCCCCTTGACTCAGAAAGTGCAGCAGCAGGGGCGGACTCTGGTCTTGAGGTGCTGCCTCCGGCTCCTGTGAGCCCCCACCCCTGCGGTTCAGGGGGCCCAGCCTAGGCTCAGATGCCAGCCTGTGCCCCTCCCCAGGGCTGCCGGGCTGGATGGGTCACGCCCAGGGTCGGGCCACTGTCCTGAGAGGAAGACTTTGAAAAACATGTATTTATTCTTCCCACAAAACCACGGTCACGCAGAACAACCCAATATCCTTTTTAAAGTGTTTCAATGGTAAGAAGTCTAAGGCATTACGCTATACACCTTTAAAAATAGTAACAAGGTTTCTATTAACGGGAGAGGCAAATAAACCAATGGGTGCCAGAATCATTTGCCATGAAGCACCCGGCGCCATCTCTTACATAGAACTTGGGAATGCTCGTGTTAAATCTGCTTAGTTAGTGTGAGAGAATGAGCTCACCAGGAGAACAAACTGAGAAAAAGATGAGGGAAGCACACCAAAATATGAACGCCGATTTAGTGCCTGAGGTTTTCATTTTCATATGTATGTATATACGTATACAGTCTCAGCCCTCCATTCCCATGGGTTTCAAATCTGTGGTTGGCTGAATCGAGAGGGAATATTGTTAAAAGTCCAAAATAATAAAATAAGAATAAAAAATAATACAAACAAAACAACAAGGCAGTATAGCAACTATTTACACAGCATTTACACTGCATTAGGCGTTATCAGTACTCCACAGCTGATTTAACGTACACAGGAGGATGTGTGTAGGTTATATGCAGATGCTACACCATTTTATATCAGGGGCTCGAGCATCTTCCGGGGGATCCTGGAACCAACCTGCGGTGGGTATTGAGGGAAGACTGTTATATATATATTCTACACTGAGCACATATACAATGAGAAAAAATTCAATTTTTCTTGCAGAAAAGAAGGGGACAGGAATGTGGGAAAAGGGTCACACAAGGCTGTCTCCCTCCTCAGCCTTGAGCCTGTTAAGGCTCCATGAATACCTGCTCCTAAAGACAAATGGTGCGTGTGCGTGTGTGTGAGAGTGTGTGTGTGTGAGATTTTGTTACATATTTCTCAAGTCATTTTTTTTTTGGCAAGCTGGAGGTCCAGCCCGAGGCCTTTGTGTATTTCTTCCCACTGCAGGGCTTCCCAAGGAGAGAGGACCTTGGAGAGAAACAGCTGGAAGTGCCCCGGCCCTTCCCTCCCAAGAGAGCACATGGTTATTAGCTGGGAATTCTTTATAGCTGGGCCGGAGGAAGTTTTTGGCTGTAAACTGTCATGCACTGCAGCCTTCACTGAAAAGGCGGAGGGAGGGAGTGGACTTGGTCCTGGGAACCAGGTAACAAAAATCAGAAAATCAGTCCCAGGGAGGCCAGGCAGCGGGAGGAGAGGCACTGCCGGGTGAGGCTGGGTGGGCGACCCGCTCCGCAGCCAGGGGGTTATCTTCCGCACCGTGCGCTTCAGTACTGGAGAGGGTCTCCTGCGCTTTCTGGAGTGTAGACGTGCTTTTCTGTTGGGGTTCTATTTTTATTTGGCAGCGCCCCTCCCCTCCCGTGGAGAACACGGTTAGCGCGATCTGCTACACTCGCCAGCCAGGCTTCCTTACCTCCTCCCGACTAGGGGAAAAGCGACCGGAGCCGGGGCGCGAGGGGCGGCGCCCGCCTCGGGTGCGGGGCCGGCGGAGAAGCCCCGCTCGGGGTGCGTGCGGGCGTTTTGAGACCCCCAACCGCCTCGGTCCCACCCTCGTTCCTCCTGCACCTCCCCTCCAAGTTTCCCCTTTATTCCAAGTGCGGAGGCTCAGGGGTCTCAGGCCGCAGAGACGACCTTTCAGGCATTATAATACCCTCAGTGGGGACGGAGACAGGCGCGCACACTGTCCCCCGCAGCCCGGGGCCTGCTGAGCCGCGGAAGGCGCGTGGGGACGGCCCGTGTGCCGGGAGCAAATGAGGTCCTTTTGGTGCCTCTTTCAAGAAGGAAAAGACCCCCATCGGGTCAGCCCCCAGGGGGTTTCCGTGCACCCTAGACGACGAAAGAAACAAGTGCGGACAGTGACGAGGTGCCCCCAGCTTCCCCACTCAGCAGGCAGTTTCCAGTCGGAAAAGGGCGGACAGGAGCTCTGGGTGCGAGCTCTTCCCCCGGGGTGGGGCGCGGCAGGCAACCTCCCCGGGCAGGCTCGGGGAAGCCCCCCTGGAAGGCGGAGGCAGGTCGATCCCGGATCCCGAACGGGGAATTCCTGCTGGCGCTTCCCGGTTGATTCCCGGCGGCGGAGCGAGCCGGCCAGGCGCCCAGCGGGGGAGGCCGGCGCTGGGCAGGCTCCACGCCCGGCGCGCAGAGCCCCTTGCTAGGGCGCAGGGCTGTTCTGACCTGCTGCCCCACCTGGGACATTGGCTTTTTCCAGAGGGCGTGGGGATGGGGTGCGCGCGAGGATAACCGGTAAACTGAGGCTGGAATCGCGGGGGTGAGGGGCTTGGTAAAGAGACAGGCAAAGCGTTTGGAGAGCAATGCTAGGGCTTTGACGCGGAGCTTCCGCTTCCTTCCCCCTTCCTGGGCTCTCATTTTAGGAGGAATGCCATTGTTTAAAGAGACCCCATTGAACTATTTCCTGCTCATTGTCACCTTCCCTTCGCTTTCCTGGCGGAGGTTCTCACCGAAAGGTAATAAACCAGCGCTGTCCACACCGCCTGGCGCTGCGGCTGGCTGGCGGGGCACCGCGCCCGAGTCCCGCTCCTGGGGCACAGCCCGGCCACTCCGTCCCACTCTCCCTCCTGCGAAAGCAAGAACAAGACAACAGAAGCCAAACACACTCCTGGGCCACACTCCGAGCACGCACACCTCGTCACCAAAGTCCTGTTTTTCCATGGGGAGCGAAGAAATTTGCCAAAGGGATCTTTAAAAAAAAAAAATCCGTCTATTTCTGCGCGCAGAGCTTCCGCTTCCAGACGGGGTAGGGCCGCGGGGCACGCGGGACCCGGGCGGGCTGGTCCCCCGTCCTGAGGTTGCGCCACTTGCGGCGCCGCGGGCCGGGCCGAGGGTGAGTGCAGACAGGTGAACCGGAAACGGCGCGACTGGAGGCTGGAGGCTTCCGAGGAGCTAGACCCGCGCGACCGGGACGAGGCAGGCCCCGCTCGCCCTGAAGCCCGCGGTGCGCGCCGTCACCGGGAGCGGGTGGAGGCGCACCTGGCCCGGCGCAGGTGAGCGCCGCGGAGGACACTCGGGGCAGGCGCCGCGGCGGGTCGGGGCTGGCTGGAAGAGCGAGGAGAACCGACGCACGGGAGTTGGCGAGCGTCGCGGGCGGCCGGGCAGCGCTCGCGGAGGTGCGGGCCGGGGCGGGCTCGGGCGTCCCGCTTCCCTCCTTCCTCCGGGGCCCGCGGGCCCGCCCCGCCGCTTTGATGGAGGTGCAAACGTTTGGGGAGGGCGGGGGTGTAGGGGCTGGGCCGGGGCTCGGAGCGCTGGGGCCCAGGATTTACAGGAAACAGGCGCGCGGGAGCCCATTGTTGGCCGCCGCCTCCCGCGCCCGCCCGGCCGGGTCTGATATGGCCGCGCGCGGCCAATGGGCGGCTGCCCGCCACTTCAAAGGGTGCGCGGCCCAATCCGCCGCGCCCCCTCCGCGGCCGCCGCGGCCCTATTTAGGGGAGGGCACCGAATTTCTCTCCCCAGAGACCTACTCCAGTCGCCTTGCGGGAGTTCAAGTGGAATAACCTCCCCCATCCCTCTCCCCCGCCCCCTCCCCCCAGATCTTGGTCCTGCCCTCCTCCCGGGTCTGTTCTGGGACCTCGGCTCCGTCGCGGGTCTTGGTCCGAGCGGGCCCTTTTCTCGGAAAGCGGCTGCCGAGAGGGGTGAAGGTGGCTCTCGGGTAGCGATCAGACCCTCGGGGGCGGCGGGGCTGGGGCTGGGGCTGGGGCTGGGGCGGGGGCGGGCGGGAGGATGAGCTCCCCCGGCACGGAGAGCGCGGGGAAGAGCCTGCAGTACCGAGTGGACCACCTGCTGAGCGCCGTGGAGAGCGAGCTGCAGGCGGGCAGCGAGAAGGGCGACCCCACGGAGCGCGAGCTGCGCGTGGGCCTGGAGGAGAGCGAGCTGTGGCTGCGCTTCAAGGAGCTCACCAACGAGATGATCGTGACCAAGAACGGCAGGTAGGTGCGTGCCCCGAGCCGGCGTGCGCCACTCGCTCGGTCGCCCGGGCAGCCCTGGGGCCTGGGAAGTTCCTTCCTGCGGAACACTTTTTCTCCTGGAGGGGCACTTCTGGTTACCTGGGGTCGTTAGCATCTGTGTATGTATAGCCATCACTCTTCCGAGGCTTTCGTGGTGGCAGCTCAAGGAGGAGGGTCCGAACCCCCGGGGCCCGAACCTTGGAGGCGTCTCCAGGGTGCGAGAGGCGCGCCTCACTTGCGTTTGCGGGCTTCTGCCTGGGCACCGCGATCCAGCGCTGCGCCCTCCCCGCCGCAGCCTCTCAGGCTGCGGGGACAGTGTCGAGCGCCTGGGACCTAGGGCGGCTGGGAGGAGGCTGGGCTGGGAGGAGCTGGGCATCACCTCTGCACGTTCCCAAAGGGGCTCCTCTTTGCCCCGCGATATTAGAAGCCTCTGGGCCAAGCTGTCAGCCTCCGGCCCATTGGGTCCGATTCGGGGTCCTCCTGCTGCGCCCGCCTTTCTCTTCCAGGAGGATGTTCCCGGTGCTGAAGGTGAACGTGTCTGGCCTGGACCCCAACGCCATGTACTCCTTCCTGCTGGACTTCGTGGCGGCCGACAGCCACCGCTGGAAGTACGTGAACGGAGAGTGGGTGCCGGGGGGCAAGCCCGAGCCGCAGGCGCCCAGCTGCGTGTACATCCACCCCGACTCCCCCAACTTCGGCGCCCACTGGATGAAGGCGCCCGTCTCCTTCAGCAAAGTCAAGCTCACCAACAAGCTCAACGGAGGGGGCCAGGTAGGTGTGACGGAGCCCGCCAAGGCCCGCGGGCTCTGCACCTTCTTCTTGCTGTTGGAGGGGACGTCTGTCTTGGAGAAACGCCGCCTCCGGGGATCAAGGCTTTCCTGCATTTGTGTGGAGCTGATACGGGCAGCGCCCACCTGGAGCGAGCCCTTACCTCTGAAGAGTGCGGGTCTCCAGCTGTGCAGAACTTGTGTGTCTAGCCCCGAACTCTCCTAGCGGTAGAGCAGGTACAGCCTTGATGGCAAACAGTCACGGTAAAGCCACACGTGCCCTACGGCGCTCTCCCTGCCTGAAGTCTGAGCAAACTTGTAAGATCTGTCCTTTTCTAGAGAACATTCTTTAGTCCGGGACGGTTCCCGGAAGACCCCCGAGTCCTGGCACATTGCAAACAAGCACAGGCTTTCAAAGGTGTCCGTAGCCTCCCTGGACACCTCAGTGCCTTACTCTACAAGGTCAAAGGGTTTTGTGATGGGCATTCATTGCTTTTAATGGCGCGCAGCATCTCGCGTCCCTTCTCCAAACAAGCTGTGGGAGGCAGCCGGTGTAAAACGCTGAGACGGAAACTAACCTGATTGCCGGGGAGCCCACTGCCCTCGACAGTAAAGACACTTTCTTGGGAGGGGAAGGGTTTCCTGTGTCTTGGGCGTGTTTTTCTCCCTGACAGCAGGACGAGTGGACGGTTTTGTCTCAGGTGGGACCGTGCCTCCAGTCCCGCGTCTGTCCCCGCAGATCATGCTGAACTCCTTGCACAAGTATGAGCCTCGGATCCACATCGTGCGAGTGGGGGGCCCGCAGCGTATGATCACCAGCCACTGCTTCCCCGAGACCCAGTTCATAGCGGTGACAGCCTATCAGAACGAGGAGGTGAGAGGGGCAGAGGGCGGGGGCGTTCCGGCTGTGCCGTTCCACCCAGATTTGCGGGGACCGGGAGATGGTGTCCGACAGCGTGCGTGAGACTGCTTCTTTCAAACAATTTACTGCAGCTTGAAGTGGAGGCCAAGGGGAGAAAAGTTTAAAGTGCTTTCATTCAAGCGTCTTTGTTCCCTTTTAATTGTCCACAGAAGTGTCTAAAACTAGAAACATCTACTGCATGCTCAAAGTGGAGAGGTGCGCAGAGCATTTAGGTTAAGTACTATGAGAATTTCTTGAGGACAAGAAGTGAGTGAGCGAAGGGAATCTCCTTCCGTTGGAAATCTTCCCAAAGGGGTGAGGGGCATTCCCCCCAAACCTGTGCAGTGCGAGGTCACAGCTAGATATCAGGTACCCTTTAGTCTAACCCCGAAGTCTAAGGAGTTTGCGATTTGTTGGTTAGCTTGTCAGTGTTGCCCACAAACTAGAACCACCAGATCGTTATTTCCTAAGAAGACCCAAGCTTATGTTTTGAGCTATTGTTAGTGAAACGTGTGGCGTCAGTAGTAGGTTAAGTTTATTGTGAATCCCACCCGGAGCATTGGCATTTAGAACTGCTCATACATGTGCTGTTCTTTACAATTACTCAGCGACTTCAGACCCAGATAGAAAGCTATCTGGAAAGAAGCCTGATTATACTTGAGAATTTAAAAGCGGTCCTGGCATTTCTCAGTTTCTTGCTGCCAAAGTAAATCTCCCGGCTAACGAGCAATATACTAGTAAATGCAATTTCTTGTTTTTCAGATCACAGCTCTTAAAATTAAATACAATCCATTTGCAAAAGCTTTCCTTGATGCAAAGGAAAGGTGAGAGAATTCTAACTCTACATACCCTTGGGCAAAGAAGTATGCAGAATGATGAAATATTGCTGCACATACTATTTTATGAATTTTCTCTTTTTTGACAATTCAATAACACTTTTTTTTTTGACAGAAGCGATCACAAAGACATGATGGAAGAACCCGGAGACAGCCAGCAAGCTGGGTACTCCCAATGTACGGTTTGTTTCCCTTTGCGTCACCTGTGCACCTGGTTATGAGTCTAGACTTGCTAAGAGCTGGGAGGGGACTAGGCTGACTTAGAGCTGGAGGTGGAGATGGAGCAGTCAGGGCGTCTGGGTGTGGCCGGGGAGCAGATTGCCCTTCTGCTGCGCCAGGCACGTGGCACTGTGCGGCATTCTGCTGTTGAAGTCGTGTGACTGTCTTCAACCTGCCTCCGACCTCTGCCCTAATCGGGCGGTGGACGCCCGCCCAGCTGGAGGGAGAATGCTCCCGGGTCCTTCCGTTTTGCTCTGAGGCAGCTGCGACCCTGCCTGGGATGGGTCACCCAGGCCCTGGCGGGTGTTCAGACTCTCCTGTCGGGCAAGAGGAGAATCTAGCTCACTGTATCCTCTTTGAGACTCTTTCTGCTTTCGTTAATGATTAAAGACTGAAGGACCATCCTTGGGGTGATGCTTATAAACAGATTTTTTTTTCTTAGCCCACTTTGGTTCTGGGATTGCTGGTTTTGGTGGAAACAGTGGCTCATAGGCTAGGGAGAGTGTGCTGTAAGTCTAGTTCCTTTCAGGAGTTCCATGAGGCAGAGGCGGGATGTAGCCGCATCTGTTGGGAGAAACGGCTCTGAATAACCTGTCCCCCACCCAGCGAAGGGACTGGGTGGTGTTAAACAGCTGACACCGTAGTAGGAAAGTTAGGTTTGCTAGTCGCCTAAAGGGGCTGGATGCACCAGCATGGCATGCCCTTCCTGAAACAATCATGTTCTGTTCTGAATATGTATTTTTTTTTGAAAAATCGAACAGCCCCCCTAGTTGAGAGTGGAATGTGAACCACTGCCCTGGCAAGAGACAGGGCCTCCCATCGTGGGCACATCTGCACCCTTCCCTCATTTCCATGCTGTCTGAAGAATCATTTGTAGTCTGGATATTGGAAGCAGAGCAGTTGTCCTGCTAAGGGTTGCTTTTTCTGAGTTAAAAAAAAAAGTTTAAGAAGAAGGGAGAGGAAATTGCAGTTTTAGAGGAGGGTAGGGCAGTCTTGCAGGCAGGTGGGACTGCAGCTCCTGGTCTGTCTGGGTGGGCGGCAGCAGGAGAAGGCAGGGTGTGGGACACGAAAATCCCCGTGTCTCTCGCCCCTGCCTCTCTGCCTTTGCTTTTACACTGTATTCACGAGCAGCCTGTTTGGTGTCGTATTCCTGCTCTGGTCTCACAACTGGAGGATGGCTGACCTGCCCTGGGGAACCGCCTTGGGGGGCAGTAACTCTCACAAGCAGCACCCTGGCTGGGGGGGACTGCGGCGGCTGCTGGGGGCAGGTGCTGGGGCCGGAAGGGGCTGGGGCTCTTCCGAAAAAATACAGGAAGTGGCTTGGGTTCCCCCAGGTCTGCTCAGGTGCCCTACAGGTTTGGAAACCTTGGTTAACCTGTGGCCGTAAGTGTGGAGCAGAAGCCCTGCGGTGCCTTGAGCTGTAGGCTGTGCAGCAGGGGTTGGACGAGGAGGATCCTTCGCATCCTCGGGGTCTCCTGGGGAAAAGACCCCACATCACTGGTCTCTGCTCCCTTCTCCTCGAAGTAAGAGAAGTGAGGCAATTGCCAGTTGCTCAGCATTCTTTTCTCACAGCAGGGGGGTGGCTCATTCCTGGAACCAGCTCCCTCTGTCCACCTGCCAACCCCCACGCTCAGTTCGGAGGCCCCCTCCCCCTGCCCCCCACGCACGGCTGCGAAAGGTACCCCGCCCTGAGGAGCCACCGGTCCTCGCCATACCCTAGCCCCTACGCGCATCGGAACAGCTCTCCAAGTAAGTCCTAAGTCTCCGTCTGCCGGGGCCGGTGGGTGGGTGGCAGGGAGACCACTTCGGGAAAGGCATTCTGCAGGGTCCAGAAACCAGGGAGGGGGACCCTCTCCTGGAACCCGCACCCCAGCTTCCTTAGTGGCTCAAGAGGAGACCCTCATGTCGTGTCTGTGTCTCAGCTGGCCGGAGCACAGACACTCCCAGACCGCGGCCTGCGGTGTTGCATGTGCCTTGGAGCTCGTGCTCAAGGGTTTTAGGACGGCAGATTACTGGGCCTCTCCACCGAGCTGTGGGCCAATCTCTAGGCATAACGCCCAGGTCTGGATATTTTATGAACCTCTCTAAAGTGGTGGCTTTGGATCAGCCAGGCACAAAAATTCCTGGCTAGACCAGTGATTTTCCAAGTATGTTTCCCGTACCCGAGCACTGGCACCGGGTGACCACAGGCCGAGCCCCAGACTTAACAGAATCAGAAGCTCTCGGCTCTCGGGTGGCCCGGCAATTTGCGCTTTAACAAGTCTCCCGGCGTCCGCGATGCGTGCGCCCGTGTTATGAACACTGGGACAGACCATAAAGATGCCCTCGCCTCATTCTCTCTAACACTGTGCACGTCTAGACTTCATTTTGTCTGGCTCCAAGAGGAGGAAAATAGCCAAAGAACACCATAAAGCAATTAAGCAATTAAAGCTGATTTGAAACCAAAAGAGCTTATTGGGTAAGGAAGTAGTGCCCGAGACGTGGTTCAACACAGAGACTAGACTCTGAAGCGAACAGATCACGTTTCTAGCGTTGCCAGGAGTAATGGTTTCTGTAGCTTATTCTTAAGAAATAATCCTTGGGGGAAAAGCAGGCTAAACTGTTTTTTATACATTTTAAAGAGACGTTGTCCCCAGTGAAGTAGGGCAGTATCTGTAGGGCATTTACTGGTCTGATGGTGAAGGAGCAAGCTTGGGTCTACTGGAATAAGTCTTCACTTATATACATTTGGCAATAAGCATTAGCCCTTGATAGCTGATTGATTAGGCAGGCTAATGACTTACTTTCTGTATTTACCACCCCATGTACATTTTTGTTTTCAATGTTGGGTAGTTCTAGTAATTATCGATATTTTATGCATTTTGTTGTTCTTGGAAGACCCCACGCAATAACTGCGCCTTCTCACCTCCCCTAGCCTACTCCGACAATTCGTCTGCGTGTTTATCCATGCTGCCGTCCCACGACAACTGGTCCAGCCTGGGCATGCCCGCCCACACCGGCATGCTCCCCCTGAGTCACAATGCCGGTGCCTCTGCTGGCTCTAGGTAGGCTTGTCCGGGAAGCCACCCAAACCGTCCTGGGAACCACCTGCTATCTCTATTCATGTTGGTCCTTATTCCTTCCTCTGCCCCGTGTCTGTGGGCAAGTGGGTCTTCATTTATAATTCTACCGTTAGCCAGCTCTGCCCAGGGATCCCGGGTCACATGACTGCCTGGTTCTTCCTTGCAGTTTGTTCCCTGGGAGAACTTGTAGCTCCTATGGAATGGGAGCTGGGCTATCCCGCCCCAAAACAAAACCAGTGGCTGCATGCTGGCCGTGCCACTTACTGGTTTATACGACAGACAAGTCTCCTATCCTCTCCGAGCCTCGATTTCCTCAAATATAAAAAGAAGACAGTAAATAACCCCAGCCTCAGCCTGTCTCCTGTAGGGTTGTGGGGTCAGTAGGTATAGTTTGAAGAAATGTTTCCAGAACCTTTTGCAGCAGGAGCTATTAAATTAAAGAAGTAAGTTTGTTGGCTTTTCTGTAGATATAGGATCAAAGTCCTTAACATATATGATGGATAACTGGCAAAGAATTGTGGTTATTTTATTAACTTGCAAATTATGTAGAAGAAGAAGGGCTTCAAAATCAAGCAGGTTGGTAAATGTATTATATTTCTTTATTGGATTAATACAAAAATGTAAAGTAGCAAAGCTAGAAGTCAACCCTCACTTTCTACTGAGGAAAGGGACACACAGATATTAAATGTTGGTCAAATCGTTAGCTCTTAGCAGAGCAAGCCTGGCATCAAATGATCTTGATCTTGACCTCAAAGGCAATGCACTTGATTGTCTAGAATTCACAGTATGTCTAAGATCTCAATTCCTCTTGTCTAGAAAGCAATTTCTCTATAGTAAGAATCTAATCATCTGCTGTTAGAAATGAAGCAAGCAGTGCACAGGGGAGCAGACTTTTCGGTGGCTCTGAGAGCCTCGCTCGTGAAGCCTCGATCCAGTCGGATGACCGGCAGGGTACAAACTGCTGACCGAGCCCCGAATGAGGGTTCCAGTTTAGCTCCGATTGGGCAACTCACAGCCTGAGACTTTCATCTTTAAAATGGGATAATAGTCATCTTTGATTAACTCAGGGTTTACAAGGTCAAATGCAATTAAACTATAGGACATGGCTTGGTAAAGCAGTATAGCAATATAAGTAAGGTCTTGTTATTCACTTATCGAAAGACCCTTAAGGATTTTTTTCCCCCAAAATAAAATTGTACCGTAGTTCAATACTGTTCATGGCTGTGTGCTTAGACTGCAGGATTTAGTACTCATTGCTGTTCTAACTTGCTTATTTGATACTTTGGGAACCAAAGCCTAAAGTAGTCTCAGGCTAAGTCTCAAGTGACACAGGTAATGAAAGGCAGAACTGGGACTTCCTGACCTGACTCCCAGGTACGTTCTTTCTGCACTGCTCCCTGCTAACTCACCTGTCCCCTGGATGGGACCAAATGCAGGGAGTGGTGTCCGCACTGTGGTTGCTCTGAGGAACGCCCTTCACTGTGTAATGTTTAGCAACCTCTTGTTTTGATCACAGGAATTGCTGAGTGGGAGTGGGGGTGGCAGTTAGACACAGATGCTTAAGCTCATTTTCTGAAGCTTGCGTTGAGTGCATGTGAGAATTTCATATTCTGAACGAAAGCACAAAACTACTGGCCTGGAGTCTCTTGTGAGGTAGCCTCATAGCCCCCTGCTGTAAGCTCTGTATATGTGAATACTCTTTATATATATATATATATATATTTTTTTTTTTTTTTTTTTTTTTTTTGAGACAGAGTCTCATTTCGTTGTCCAGGCTAGAGTGCCGTTGCATCAGCCTAGCTCACAGCAACCTCAAACTCCTGGGCTCAAGCAATCCTCCTGCCTCAGCCCCCGGAGTAGCCGGGACTACAGGCATGCGCCACCACGCCCTGCTCATTTTTTCTATGTATATTTTTAGTTGGCCAGCTAATTTCTTCCAATTTTTAGTAGAGACGGGGTCTCACTCTTGCTCAGGATGGTCTCAAGCTCCTGCGCTCAAAGGATCCTCCCTCTTTGGCCTCCCAGAGTGCTAGGATTATAGGCGTGAGCCACCGCGCCCGGCCCTGTACACGTGAATACTCTTTTTAGTCTTCCTGATGATTTTGTTACTAGATGTGACGGTAACCCCTATACACCTCAGAACGTGGTTGTTAGTCATTTAATAACGCGGGGACAATGCCCTGTTTGAAAGAATGATGTGATGCAGCTATGGGGGCTGGGACCTTTAGCACGGGTCCTGCCCGCCTGTAGCTGGGCGCCAGCCGCTTCCCGGGCCTGAGGTCCCCGCGTTGCTGTTGTTCCCTTGCAGCCAGTACCCCAGCCTGTGGTCCGTGAGCAACGGCGCCGTCACTCCGGGCTCGCAGCCGGCCGGGCCGTCCAGCGGGCTGGGAGCCCAGTTCTTCCGTGGCTCCCCTGCGCACTACGCGCCCCTCGCCCACGCGGCCCCAGCGTCCTCCGCCTCAGGGTCCCCGCTGTACGAAGGGGCCGCCACGGCCACAGACATTCCCGACAGCCAGTATGACGCCTCCGCCCAGGGCCGCCTGGTAGCCTCATGGACGCCCGTGTCTCCGCCTTCCCTGTGAATCCGGGCCCTGCCTTGCAGCGGCCTTGTGTTGCCGCGGCCTGTGTGGATCGGGTCCATCTACTTGGCACAGAAATGGCAGTCTCGCGGGTCACAGGAGGGGAACAAAGCCGGACTGACTTCGTTTTGAGATGGGAGGAGGAACACGAGCTCTGCCCTCTGTCCCAAGGGGTTTATGTGCCACCGGGTGAATCCGGGATGGAAGCCATGCCGTTGGCCCAGCTCCCCACGGGTCAGTCAAAATTGTTTGCCAGAGTCCAGAAACCTTTTGTTTGTTTCACATGCAGCGTCTAGGTGACTTTGGCTCACTAGAATTTGCAAACTCCATTGGGCCTACTTTAGAGAGATAAAAAGCACACTCTTAATTCTCTTCCTTGTTGCTTTCGGGTAGTTAGAATCGAGCTGTTAAAGACAGAAATAAAGTCATAGCTGGGGACAGCAGATTTTAGTTGAATTTGAAATTTGACGGCTCTGCCCACTAGAATGTGTTTAATTTTGAGCATATGTAGCTAATCTCTTGTACTGTTAAGCCTACCATTGTTTTGTATGTTTCTTTTGTCAAAGTAGCCAAAGACAATCAGCAGGAAGCATTTTCTGCAAAATAAAGGCAATATGCAAAGTGTGGTTGGTCTAATTATTATTCAGACCCCTCCTCTTTTGGGTTTTTACTGCTCATCGTAGCTGGTGGGAAAGAACCTATCCCAAAGAAGCATTTTAATGTGTTATGAACTTTAATATTATATCTACTCAGTTGCAGAACTGGAAGTGAAATTTGCATGTACTTAGTGCTAACTGCCACAAAAATTCAAAGCTGTTCCATGATTTTCAAAAGGTTTGAATACTCAACACGGAGTGATGAATGTGGATAAAGACAGAATGTAGAACGTACTGATGCCACAAACGAATGTAGGCTGCCCACCTGACCCAAGTGGAGGTACTGGAGACAAAATGAGTTGATTGAAAAGTCATCGTTTGTCAGTGTAAAGTGTAGTTGCCATGGCAATTTGAACAAAGTGGCATTTGTAAATATCTTTCCTGCTTATCCCCCAAAGTGAAGCAGAACTGCAATTGTGCTAGACTGGGACAATTTCTCCATCTAGTGGCAGGATCCTTAATGTTGACCCTACTTCCACCTTCATGTTCCAAACCTCTGCTTTCCAAAAAGTTTCCGGTACCCAGTAAAGCAGTGCTCCGTGAGGAATGCAGAAGTGTCAGAGTGGCAGCATGGATATACGAGTGACATGGACATCAATGGTTAAGGGAAAGGGCCGAGCGAGGGATTTGGAACTTCACGAAGGCGAAAGGAAAGTTGTTCTGTCCAGGTCCACACTGCTAGCTCCGCTGCGCAGTTCAGCTCTGGCTTCTTTAGACTCTACTTAACATTTCTAGGGTAGAAACTATGGGTTTTTTTGTTTTTTTGCCTTATCGAGTTCAGAACCAGAATTTAAGTGTAAATAGCTGGATTTTGGTGCAATTTGTACCTGCCTTCCAAGTGGGATGTGCTTATTGTAAGGTGCCAGTGAAACATTTGCTTTGGTTTCATTACTTCTCATGTAGAAATACCCCCACATCAGGAAGTTTATTGACAAACATGTTGGGAAAATATTTTTGAGTAAATCCGATGTCCTAGGAGCGCTGGGAAGTAGAGCAGGTTCCAGGCGTCTGGGCGGAGGCCTCTTACCGGAGTGGGTGCTGGGGCCTGCCGAGGAGGGGCAGGGGCCCATTTGGAAAGGAGGCAGGAGGGGCAGGTGCCACCTGTGATCCCCCACACGGTCACCTCACGGAACACTCGTCCATCTCCGCCATGCCCCTGACCGCTGGGGGCCACAGCTTGCACGCTCAGGACCCACCACAGCCCCTTCGATGGTGCCAGCAGTGTAGGGTGGAGGAGGAACCCGGGCCGAGTGACCCTGGGCTGCTGCAGGCTGTTGAGGGCTTGTTCCCAGAGCACAGCACCGGGAACGTGGCCCCGCCCATTGCTGGGGGCCGTGGGGAGGTGGAGTCACATGGCCCTCCTGGGGGCCTTAAACTTTGGTGGGGGGCAATTTTACACATAGAAGGATAGAATCTTTTTTTTTTTTTTTTTTTTTTTTTGAGACAGAATCTCACTCTGTTGCCCAGGCTAGAGTGAGTGCCATGGCGTCAGCCTAGCTCACAGCAACTTCAAACTCCTGGACTCAAGCAATCCTTATGCCTCAGCCTCCCTAGTAGCTGGGACTACAGGCATGCTCCACCATGCCCGGCTAATTTTTTCTATATATTTTTAGTTGGCCAATTAATTTCTTTCTGTTTTTAGTAGAGACGGGATCTTGCTCTTGCCCAGGCTGGTTTCGAACTCTTGACCTCTCGTGATCCACCCAGCTCAGCCTCCCAGAGTGCTAGGATAACAGGCGTGAGCTGCCGTGCCCGGCCAGAACGATGGAGTCTTGATGTGTGAGCTTCTGAAGGTGTCCCAGATTTCATATTCTAAGATTTAATATTTTAATAATCCAAACAGCGTCTTTCCATTACGTAGCATGGGCCGTGGCAGCTCTGTAGCAGAAGGAGCCTGGCATTTGGTATACAAGACCTGGATCTGAGTGTTCATTACTTGCTGCGAAACCCGAGGAAAGTTAGTTTTCCACCCCTGAACTTCCATTTCCTTACCTGTAACAACGGAGAAGAGAAAATGCTCATCTATTAGAGTGGTTTTGGGAAACAAGAGAGAGAATGATCTTGGAAAGTATAAAAGGTAGAAACGGCATCATAGTGAAGATTCTGAGCCAGCAAAACACACCGTAAGCCCAACTCTGTTTATGGAGCTGTGATAAGAAGACGTTATCGCATCTGAGAAGTGTATAGTAAAGATCTCATGCCACCTGTCAACTTGGAAAGCAAATCCCTTCATGTCTGCTGTGAAATTCCTATGACTTGTTTCTCTACCAGGGTTCAGGTGGGCTCGTAATTATTCGTGAACAAAAGTACGTGGTTCACCCTTTACCATGGAATTAATTATACAACCTGAATTCTGCGTCTTTGGGGTTGCAGTGGGGATTGACCAGTACGTGAGCCGAGAGTGATCTGTAAAAAGTTCCCTGTGACTATTTTAATGTATGTGACCTGATCCTTTTATTATACCTTTTTTTCCTCTTTGGGAGGAGGTGGTGAAATGTTGGCGAAACATTCCTTCAATTCTATTATCAAAGAAGCCCATCAAGCTGAAGTGTTGGGCGACAATACTTGCACATATAAAGTCAAAACAGGCACACAAATTGTGGTAGACATTATAAAACTGGTAACACTTAAGACATAAGCACCAGAGAAAGGAATTAGAAAATAATTTTTTATTTAAATCCTTCCAAAAGATGATTGACTGTTAAGCAAAAATACTAACAATGTGGTGTGGGTTTATAACCCGTGTTTAAGCAAGTCTATAACAAAAATAGCTTTAGGGTTGGGGGAATGAAACTATAATATTTTAACGTATTGTACTCTACGTAAAGCAATACAATGTTACTTGGAGGTAGACTGTGGTAAGTTAAAGACGTCTGCTATAAACTCTAAGGCAACCATTGAAATAACAAGCTGTATTTAATAGTAATTCAACACAGGGGATTAAATGAAATCATAAAAATATTTGATTCAAAGGAAGACAGTGCAAGAAGAAAAGGTGAACAGAGACAGGTCACCTCCATAATCAGGGTCCTATGAATTGCTTCCGGGAGCAGGGTGGTGGGGAAGGGAGAGAGACCTTCTGGCTCCTGCTGTTTTCTCAAATGCCAAGGTGCTGTGTTTGGGGGAAGTGTGTCCTGAACTCCATCACAAGCAAGTAAAAGACGTTGCCCGAGGTTGAGTAAGCCAACCATGTGTGCCAGGCAAGATTATTGAAGTTTCTCTAGTTAATGAAACACCCAGGCTGATGTGGACAGGGACGCTGCAAAGCCCCGGTGGTGACTAGCCCTGTGTCCTTCAGATGTCCTTGTGGACAGACTGGCACAGACACAACCTTGTGTATGTATGTGTGTATATATATATATATATATATTTCAGCATATTATGGAGGTACAAATGTTAAGGTTAAGTATATTGCCCTTGCCCCTCCCCCCCCAGTCAGAGCTTCAAGCGTGCCCATCCCCCAGTTGGTGCGCATCTCACTCATTATGTATGTGTATACCCATCCCCTCCCCCCACCTGCCCGACACCCTATAAATGTTACTCCTATATGTCCATTTAGGTGTCAATCAGTTAATGCTGATTTGCTGGTGAGTGCATGTGGTGCTTATTTTTCCATTCTTGAGATACTTCACTTAGTAGAATGGGATCCAGCTCCATCCAGGAAAATACAAGAGGTGCTAGATCACCGTTGTTTCTTACAGTTGAGTAGTACTCCATGGTATACATATACCACATTTGATTAATCCACTCATGTATTGATGGGCACTTCGGTTGTTTTTGCATCTTTGCAATTGTGAATTGTGCTGCTATGAACATTTGAGTGCAGGTGTCTTTTTCATAGAGTGACTTTTGTTCTTTGAGGTAGATGCCCAGTAATGGGATTGCTGGATCAAATGGTAGATCTACTTGTATCGCTTTAAGGTATCTCCATATTGCTTTCTACAACCTTGTATTAATGCTTCCTCTTTAGCTGGGACCGTACATTGCCACTCTATCCTCAATCCTTTTTCATTGCTATTAAGTTATGCCTAGTCTCCTGAAACCATAATTCTACATTATTTCTCTAATATAACTTGGTAACTTTGCTTAATAATATACTGGAAGACAAAGCAAAAAAGACATGAAAAATCATGACGTGGAGCGGAGAGACAGACTTCTGTAATGACCTTGCTCTCTCAATAATTTTCTTCCAGCCAGATGGGGCTTCTAGAGTCTTTCTGATTATAGTGTGCTCTTTTAGGCAATTTCCTTACAAGCACGTAAGGTTTCTCTGGCAATATTTGGTCATGGTACTTTCCTGCTAAAGATCAAGATTTTATTAACATTGTTTCTGTGGTTTATACTAGAGAGACAAGAAAGCTTCCCCAAACACAGAGGCAAGACCCCCGTCTGGCATGACGCCAAGGCCTGGCCTACAGTGAGCACACACAGGCTTCTTCTGGCTCCTGCTTTGTTGGGGGGTGGGGGAACTCTCTGGCCTCACTCTCTGCAGGCAGGGTCTCCACCCGAGTGTGCTTCTGTGTGCTCTGTCCTTAGAGGCCAAGTGTTGGAAATGCATGCCATTCCTCACCTACGTAGGAGAATGTTCTCCCCTGGAAAAACAGAGTTCAGACAGCCCTGAGGAAAATTCCTTGGGTCTGAGTGATTGATGGAAGATGGAAGCACAAACAAGGGGCAGTGTGTGTCCTAATTAAATGGTACATACTTTTGCAGAAAGTAGCACATCTCACCAGTCAGTATCTTGAGGATTTATTTTTGACATGGGTAATTAACCATGGTTTGAGCCATGGTTTATATTTGATTTCTTCACAAAGTGTCTCCTGTGGACACTGCAATTGGCCTTCATATGATTTGCTTTTAACTCTACTTTCATGCTGGGGAGAACAGTCTGAGAACTTTGCACTCCCTCAAGAACATGTTCGAAGAACAATGTTTTGTGAACTAAAACGCTTGTGATACGACTGTGTATTGTTATTGAGGTGATGGTAGAGAAAGAACACACAAATTATTTTAGAATTAGAAATTACCTCGTTTTGTCTTTTTTAAATGAGTGCTACCATACTGAGAGTATTATAAAGCAAGAAGGGATTGCATTTTAAAAATCTTGCATTAAGAACATTGCAGGCACTCATTAAATATTATTTATTATAATTCTTAGTTTGTTGTACTACCAGAAATCAAATATTTTGGTGTTACTTAATTGTATGCTGCGATTTCTGGTTTTGAAAATATGACCACTTCATGTGTGCGTGTTTTGCAAGAAATATATTAGCATCGTGGCCTAAGTCTCAATGAACCGTTTCACATACCATGTTTCATTTCTGCGTCAGCACCATCACAGATAAGTACACTAAGTGTGCTCCTATCGATCCTGCTTTTATAGTTGTTCCCTACGTCTTATACCTTGCTCCAGTTTAGTTTAGTTTCTTTTCATAATATGTATATTTTCTCTCCCCTACTAACTTACCATCTCCTGCTTCTTTCAGAGTATCTCTGCCCATCTTCACTTTCTATTTCTGTTATCGATATCGACCTTGAGAAAGCATGATGACCGTAGTGAACGTCTGGAGACCTGCTCACTCTGTGCCAGGATCTATCCCTAAGAGCGCATTCCTCCTTCAGCCCCACGGTGATCCAGGGAGGCCGGTGCTGTCACTGTGTGCATTTCTCAGAGCACAAACAGAGGGGTCTCTGGGAGACAGCGTCTTCCCAAGTCCCCGATGTGAGTGTCAGAGAACGAGGGAGGGAAGAGAGAAACCAACAGGTTGATTTTATGCCAATGAAATGCCTTCCTATAGCCATTTCTCAGCGGCCCTGATGGGCAGGTGCTAGACAGCCCTAGTTTTCCAGTCCAACTGGAGCCTGAGGCTGCAGACCTCGCCCGCACTCACGTGACTAATGACAGCAGAAAGCCAAACCCAGGAACACCTGTTTCGAAAGTTCATGATCTTTCAAGTAAGTCATGCCTAGAATATTCCCAGGAAGGACAAGACAGTTGCCGCCTCAGGTGTTCCCCTCGCCACTAGTGTGACTAATTCAAAGTTAAATTGTTGGACTCACCTGTATTATTAATGTTTTAACATCATTTTCTACATAATTTTTAAACAGCTTCACTTTTTAAAATGTGACAGTGTATGTTTCGAACAGGATAACACCCTGCTCAGTTGCTCAAAATTTAGTACACACCTAAGTGAAACGCACCATCCGTTTCTTCATCCCGGTAAATTAAGCATCATGGACAACACATTTGAGAGCGACTTCCAGCATGTGACACCGAGCTTCACAGAAAAGATTTTAAGTATTCTGAAAATGTGACAGAACCGTATTTCCTGAGATGCTTTTCCAGCCTCATATAAGTGAAGACACAAGGATTCCGACCCTGGGCTTGATGTGAGTTGCTGGGCCAGGCGGCCTCACCCTGGGGGCAGGTCTGCAGCCCAGAGCTGGGGCCGAGACGTGAGGGCAAAGTTCCCCGGCTGCTCAGCCGCTGCCTTCCGTGTGGCTCATGGAGGGTCCGGAGGGCGTACGATTCTCCCATCAGAACAAATCTGTGGATGGGCGGGGATATTTAGCCCCACGTCCGGGTGACATTTCATAAAGAGTTTGGATAGAGTTTTCAGAAAGGAAACGCAGCTAGTCGTTGAGCTCATTGAGATGGGTTCTCCAAATGTTTTCAAAGCACCTTGGAGGCCCCACGAGTTCTACTTAGACGCGACAGGCAGTTTAGAGACGTATCTCTGCAGGGGTGGGTGGGCGGCCTGGGATCAGGATGGCAGGGGAGCGACAGGAGGGTCCTGCTTATTGTTGCCCTGACCCTGAGCGCATTCCCTCCTGACGAGGCAGACCCGAGACTCCCGAGGCAGACAGCAGGTCCGGCGGGTCAGGCAGCTGACCGCGAGCGAGTGCCCAGTGGTTCAGCTCTGCCACCTCGCTCTGGACGGGTCACCAGGTTAAAGGCGAAGCTCCCGATCCTGAGCGATGGGACGTGGGGGTGAAGGCGCGGAGGGGGCCTCGCTGGGGCACAGGACACGGGGAAGGGAACCCCGCCAGCCCGGGGCTGACGCCTTTCCTGCCACCTGAGCTCTGCGGCAGTGCAAATGGTAAATGCAAGGTCCCAAGGACAAACGCCGAGATACACCTGTGTCGCCCTCAACAGCTCACACGTCTCGATGGGTTATGGGAGAAGCCCGCGAGCTCAGCTGCCACGAGTGTGGGCTGCCGTCACGGATTGGATCGGATCTGTGCTCGCCTGGCTCCCGGACTGGTGGTTTTCCATGACACGAGGCTGCCTCTCCGAGTCTGAGGTGCGGTGGCAGGTGGTGCGGTGGCAGCAGGAGGCTGGCTGTCACGTGGGTGCCCCGGGCTCCCCGCCGCTCCTCATGGCCCTTTGCACACCTGGGCCGGCCACAAGCCTCCCAGCCCTGCTCCCACTGCTCTGGGCTCCCTTTGCCTCTGTGCCAGAACTTTCTTTACTCTTTCAAGGAAAAACATCAGGATTGAAACTCTTGACCTGTGTATCTGACCTGTAGACATATTTGGTTCGGTCACAAAGAGTTTTTAAAATAATTTGAATTTAAGTGCTTTTCCCAGATGGGCCCCAGCAATGCCTGGCTGACTGGCTGTGCCTGGCAGGGCCGGAGAACACAGAATTTAAGATCCTTTTATACTCGGCGTAACCTCGGACAGACAGGAGCTCCTCTTGCCTTGTTTCGGGCCGTGGTCCTGTTCCTCACCCCGTTCCCACTCCCTCAGGTATGTTTTATTTCAGGTGGTTTTGTTTTTTTTTTGGAAATTGTACATATTAGGTTTTGCCTTTTGATCCAATTTAAGAGAATTTCTTTTAAAAATGAGATTAGTTCAATTGCATTTATTGTTATGGGACTATTGTTAGTATTCATTTGGTCATGATTTTTGTGTTACATTCACTATTTTTATTGCTTATTTAAAACCTGTTTTCCACTAAATTGATCTGGGTTTGTTTTTGCTGTCGTTTTATGTGTACACGTCTAGTAAACTGGACATTCGTATTTTGCTTAGGCAGTTATTTCTGTTACTACCCATTTATGCTTTATCTACCCTCCCTTTATACTTAAACAACAATTTGGCTGGGTAGAAAAATTCCTCGGCCAAATGGTCCATTTTCTTCTTTCTTTGAGAATCTACGGGCATTGCTCAACTTATGCACAGGATGGGAAGTTGCTGGGACCTATTCTGGAGCCTGAGTCTTTTCTCCTATAGGTCACTCAGCCTTTTGTGACTAAAGCTCAAAAGGTTTTATTTATTTATTTATTTATTTATTTTTGCCATTGCTTTTCAGTAACTTGTGGATTGTTCTGTGTCAATTTTTCAATGGCAACAGTGGGCTTTTGACATAAAGAGTATACTTTTTAATTTCTCATAGCTTATAGCTCATTTCTTTGTAGCTTACAGCTTGACATTCTGTTCTGTTACCTTGGTTCTCACTTTTGGGAATATGCATTAGGCACCTGTTGGATACCCTCTGCATGCCATTCGAATATATTCTTTTTACCTTTAATTCTTTCCCGCTTGGCTTGCTTCTCTTAATCATGTCCACTTCTTCTGCTGTGTTTTAAGCAGTTTTCCTCCCGCCCCTTGTGCATTTCTGTCTATCGTGGATGAATCCCTGCTAGTTCGAGTGGTGGCCTTGCCCATGGATGGAAGCCTTGTGCTGATAGGGATGAAATACAGGAGGGGCTGAGCCCCTGATACCATTACCGGTCTTCCACAGGAGCTTGAACTGCCTACTACAAGACTTGGACATCGGGGCCAGGCGAGGTAGCTCACGCCTGTAATCCTAGCACTCTGGGAGGCCGAGGTGGGAGGATCGCTCAAGGTCAGGGGTTTGAGACCAGCCTGAGCAAGAGCGAGACCCCGTCTCTACTAAAAATAGAAAGAAATTAATTGGCCAACTAAAAATATACAGAAAAAATTAGCTGGGCATGGTGGCACATGCCTGTAGTCCCAGCTACTGGGGAGGTTGAGGCAGAAGGATTGCTTGAGTCCAGGAGTTTGAGGTTGCTGTGAGCTAGGCTGATACCACGACACTCTAGCCAGGGCAACAGAGTGAGACTCTGTCTCAAAAAAAAAAAAAAGACTTGGATATCAGAGAATATCAAACTTCAATCTATTTGATCTACTGTAATTTGAATTTTCTATTCTCTCTAGTAATATTTGTCTCTTACATGATATAACATGGATACATTACAATTTATATTATTTAATCGTGGGCATTTATCTTATTTGTAATATCTTGCTGCAAAATATTGCTAAGAAAAAGAAAAGAAGATCTAGATAAATGAAGAGATATACTATGCTCATAAATTAGAAGATATAATATTGTTAAGATGCCAGTTCTCTTCAAATTGATCTATAGATTCCAGGCAATTCCAAACAAATTCCTGCAGGATTTTTGTTAGCTGTTAAGAAGCTAATTCTAAAACACACATGGAAATGCAAATGACCTACTATAGCCAAAATGACACTGGAAAAGAATAAAGCTGGATAACTTGTCCTATATGATTTCAAGAAATATTTTAAATATGTTAATAAAAGCTGTGCGGTATTGGCATTAAGAAAGGAAAAAAAGATTAATTGAATAAAAAGTGCAGAAATAGATCCATATGTCTATGATCTATTGATTTTTACAGAGCAGTCAAGGCAACTCAATAATCTCCTCAACAAATGGTCTTGGAAAAAGTGGATAGCTGTATGTGAAACAAACGAACCCCAAACATAGGCCTTTACTTCTCACCATGTAAAACTCCAGCTTGAAATAGTTCATAGGCCCAAATGTACTAGAAAAACTATAAAACTTCTAGACGAAAACAAAGGAGAAAATCTTTGTGGCCTTAGATTTGGCAAAAATTTATTTAAAAGAACCTCAAAGCCACAAACTATAAAAGACAAAAATATCTATAAATTCGACATCTTTAAAATTAAAACTTTTGCTCTTTAAAATGTACTGTGGCCAGGTGTGGTGGTGCATGCCTGTAGTCCCAGCTACTCAGGAGGCTGAGGCAGGAGGATCGCCTGATCCCAGGAGTTTGAGGTTGCTGTGAGCTATGATCACACCGCTGTATTTCAGCATGGGTGATAGAGTCTTTAAGAAAAAAATAAAATAAAAAAATATACTGTTATGAAAATGAAAAGACAAGCCACAGACTAGGAGAAAATATTTGGCAAACATATATCCAACAGAGGGCTTGCACATATAAGAACTCTGACTACGAAATTATAAAACAATCAATAAAAATGGGTAGAAGATTTGAACAGACACTTCACAAAATAAGATATAATAGATAACAAGAAAATGAAAATATGCTCAAAATAATTATTATGAAGATGCAAACTGAAACCACAATAAGAAATCACTAAACACCTCCTAGAGCGTCAAAAATTAGAAAGACTAATCATACTAAGTGTTGGTAAAATTGTGGGGCAGTGGTAACTTTCACACACTGGTGGTAGCAATGTAAAATTCTACATCTACTTTGGAAAATGTTTGGTAGTTTCCCCCAACATTGAAGAGATATCTATCATATGGCCCAGCCTTTCCACTCATAGATACTTACCCAAGAGAAATGGAAAGTTTATTCTACAAATGTTCAAAGAGCCTTTGTCATACCCAATAATTGAAAACAGCTCAAATGTCTACCAACAGGAGAATGAGTAGGCATAGTTTGTTATACCCACACCATGGAACTTTATTCAGTAATAAAAAAGAGCTAACTATTGATACATGCAGCAACATTAAAGAATCTCAAAGTAATTAAGCTATGCATAAAAAGCCAGACAATAAAAGTTACAGTATATTGTTACATTTATATAAAATTATATAGCATACAGACTAATATTTAGTTAAGAAAACACACCTCTGGATGCTTGCATGAAGTTGGGAAGGAGAGATGGATTACAAGGGGTGTGAGGAAACTCCTGGGTGTAATGGATGTGCTCATTGTCTTGATTGTGGTGACAACTTCACAGGAGTGTGCACATATCAAACTCAAATTGTACAATTTAAATATTATGTTATTTGTGCACCAACATAATTGTAAAAAATTTAAACACAAAGGGAGTTTTCAGCTGTACAGTAGAGGGTTTGGGCGGGTGGCAGACTGGTCAGATCTGGGAATGCACGAAGCCAGCAGAAATGAGGGTCTGGGTGGCGGCACGTGGATGACCGAGTGGAGAGGACAAATTGTGATCACCTGTTGGGCAGGTGGGTAATCAGTCACATGGGACCACCTGGGCATACTGGCAACTGTCCTTTCCTGCAAAGGCTGGTGTGTGCACCACAGGATGGGGCAGTCTCCTCTGGGCACTGTCTCCCAGGTAGGGCGGGGGGGGGGGTGCCTCTGGGAGAGTGGCTCTACCTGTGGAGGCATGGGCAGTGGAGGGTGTTTCTCCTGCCTGGAGCAGTGCACAAGGATGTCCTCATGTGACAGTCACTGTACGTATACCTGTACATAGTCACATATGTATATAATACACATATATACACATGCTCATTTACATAGTCACTTATGTATACACATACATGTTCATGTATGTAGCCACACATATAACGTACATGTTCACATGAACACACACATATATACATATTCACATCCATTTCCATACACACATATACATATTCATATATGTATAATATGTATATAGAGTGTATATACACTCTATATGTATATATGTATATGTATACATATATATGCATATATGTGTATATATGTACAATATGTATATACTTCATATATGTATATAGAGACACACGTTTATATATTCATACATGTATACATCCAAAATAAATCTATTCATATACATGCACACACATATAAATATGCCACATATGTACACATACACACATTCACAGTCATTTAAGTATATATACACATATACATATTCACATACATATACACAATATTCATATTCATATGCACGCACATCATATATGTTCATATACATATGAGGGGATTTAAAAAAGTTTTTAGAAAAATGAAATGAAAAGATAAAAATATAAAATATAAGCTTCATTTCTTGACATAAGTGCCATCAAATTCAAGACCCTTTGTAAGAGATGACACCAGCCATTCAGTCCATCCCTAAAGAACTGAGGGTCCTGGGAGTTTAGCCTTATCAACGCAGGCTTTACATTATTAACTGAAGAAAAATGGGTGCCCTTCACAAATTCTTTAAGATTAGAAAACAGAAAGAAGCCAGAGCAGCCCAATCGGGACTGCGAGGTGGGTGCCTAGTGACCTCCCACTGAAACGCTCACGGAGTTGCCTGTGATGAAGGGATGGATGAGCAGGAGTGCGGTGGAGGAGAAGGACCCCCTGGGGAAGCTTTCCTGGGCATGTTTCTGATAGAGCTTTGGCTAACTTTCTCAAAACACTCTCATAATGAGCAGATGTTATCATTCTTTTCCTCAAGGCAAGCAAAATGCCTTGAGCATCCCCTGAAACTGTTGCCATGACCTTTGCTCTTGACTGCTCCACTTTTGCTTTGACCGGATTTGCCCACCTCTTGGTAGCCACTGCTTTGGTTGTGCTTAGTCTTCAGGATTGTACTGGCAAAGCCCTGTTTTACCTCCTGTTACAGTTCTTCAGAGAAATGATTCAGGATCTTGATCCTATTTGTTTAAAATTTCCACTGAAAGCTCTGCCATTGTCTGCAGCTGATCTGGATGCAGTGGTTTTGACATCCATCAAGTGGAAAGTTTGGTCAACTTTTATTTTTGAGTCAGAACTCTGTAAGCAGAACCAGTGGAGATGTCTGTGGTGTTGGCTATTGTTTGTGCTGTTAATTATTGGTTCTCTTCAATTACGATGTGAACAAGATGAATTTTTTCCTCAAAAACTGATGTGGATGGTCCGTTGCTGTAGGTTTTATCCTCAATATCATTTCATCTGTCTTAAAACGAGTCATCCATTTATTAACTGCTGATTCCTTTGGGGCACTGTCCCCATAAACTTTTGGAAAGCATCAATTATTTCATCATTCTTCCACCCAACCTTCACCATAAATTTGAGATTTTTTTTTTTGCTTCAATTTTAACAGAATTCATGTTGCTCTGATAGGGCTCTTTTCAAACTCATGTTTTATCCTTGTTAGTGTCTCAAACTAGATTCTGTCCAGACATGTTATATATAACAAGTTAGTATGAGTTCATTTTGGTGCAAAAAAATTTTGAAATCCATGCCTAGTCGTCATAAATGCATTTTCTGTGAGCTTTTCGAAGACCCTTTTTATACATATCTATACACGTATTTTTAATCCTGTTCACCCTTGTTAAGTGCTTCCTATCCCCATTTTGCCAATGGGGAAAGCACATTTCTTAGAATTTGCTCAGTAGTAATACATAATTAATATTAATTAATGGATGATTAATATGTCATCCTGATCTCTCCCTTGTATAACTCTAGAGCTCTTCTTCAGGAAACATTTAAGAGGCAGCAAGTCCTGAGAGTTCTGGCGCCCAGGACCTGGATTCCTCAACTCCCAGGAGTGCAGCCTGGCTCATCCAACAGACACCATGACCCCAGGGACCCTTCCTGAAGGGACTCCTGGGCAAGGGCTCCCCAGCCTGTCCTGGGGCCGTGCCTTGTAGCTCTCTCTGCCTTCAGACTTGGCGTGTGTCACGTACCACGGACTTCCCAGCTGTGACTAAGCTTCTCCACTTCCAACTGTGGGCTCCACAGTGTCCCTTGGAATTTTTGGTAAAATCTTGCCAGTTTCTCCCATGCCTTGGTCCCCCAGCATTGCTCGACCCATGGGTAGTGCAAGGAGCTTGTGTTTTTGAGAAGGTCAGTCTGCTCCATGGGGATGTCGTGCAAACTTTTATATATTTTATCTCTAAATTGTTCACCCTCCTTTGTTCCTATGAAAGGTTTGGGTGACTGGATGTGCAGTCCTGAGAGGGCATATTTGACTCAGCTGCTTAAGAAAGGGGCTAATTTTCACACAGCTGTCATACTCTGGCGAGACTTCTTACCTGAGGGGAGGAGGTGGAAAGTTGGCCCAAGTGAAGGGAAAAGGAACTGCAACGCTGCTCCCCTGGGTCTCTAGCCTCCCGAAAGGCCACGTGGTCATTGACAACACAGCTGCAATGCTCTTTGAGTCCCCGCCTGCCCCAGGAACCCCCGGCTATCCCGTGCGCTCTCACCTCCGAGTCCCAGCAGCTCCCGAGTGAAGCCCTCTGCATTTCCCAGGCGCCGGCAGCCCCTGCTGCTGCCGCCCGTGGGCAGTAACTCCTTCCCGCCCCGGCCCTCCTGCAGCCAGTGCTGCAGCCCTCTGCTCTCCTCGGTGAAGTGACACTGGCGGGGATGTCCCTCACGGTCCCACTCCGCCTGTGCCCTCCGCTCCGCGGGCCGAGCGGGAGGCGACACTCCCTGCCACCTGCTGTGCCAACGGGCAGCACTGCAGTCTCAGAAGGACGCGGTGCCACAGAGCCAAGGAGATTTGATGGACATGGGGGAGGGCCAGCAGGGGGTGGGGGTGAAGAATGACACCCATTTCTGTTATGAGCAAGAAAGTTGACAGAGGCACGATTTGCAGAGCTAGAGAACACGGTGGGGCGGGGGGAGAACACACAGGGTGCAGACTTAATTTTAGATGTGCTAAGTTTGGTGTGGCCATGCGATTTTCAGATGGATTTGTCAAGTGGCTAGTTAAAGAGGTCCGGGTTGCATATGTACGTTCGGGACCTGCTGGGACATAGATGGGCCACCAAGTTGAAGAATGGGCGAGTCTACGAGGCAGCATCCTGGGACATGCAGAAGAGGGAGCTCAGCGCAGAGATCTGAGCTGTGGTTTGCAGACAGGGTGGGGAAAGGAGCTGGCAGGAGAAAGCCGGGGGTGACGAGCTGAGACACAAAGGGAGGGACAGGGACCCGCCGCTGCGGGCAGGCTGCTGCTCAGCGAGATGCAAACCAGTGAGCAGCAGGTCTGGAAAAAGACAGCTCCACTTGTCTCCTGCCTCTTCTCCCTCATCTGCAAGTCAGCTGTTCCCGTTAACCGCGCTCCCTCGGGGCATCTTCCTGGAGGTTCGACGCCAGCGTGAGGAAGCGGGACGCCACGTCGACCTTGTGCTGTGTGGCCCGTAAGCAACCCCCATCCTCTGGAGACCAAGGGCCAGTTCATGAAAGCCAGCAGGAAGCTAAGATTGTTCCTGGGATGTTTCCCCCTAAGCCGTAGAAAACCCAGACTCGGTCCGGCTATTCCAGGTGCCTGTGTCCTCACCTGTCTCTGGCTGCCATTTGGTCTCTGTTCATGTGCACCCGCAGTGCGGAAAAGCTCTGGAGACTTTTGTCTTACAACACACAAAGACAGAGGCAAGGAGAGAATAACAGTCTCCATAGGAATGCAGAGAAATTGGAAATGTCTGGGGAGAAACCGGGCGTGGTTGCTAGGGACCGGCTGCTGTCTTCAGTCGAAGCCGTGAGTCACCGCACTGACGAAAACATTCACACTAGCGTGCGGAGCTCGGGAGAGCATCTCCCTGTACCTTCCTGAATAAGCAGATGGCATCTGTCTGTGAAAATGAGAACAGCTCTAGTCACAAAAGAAAGGACTGTGGAAGGATTTTACTTCTTCCCACTTTCTCTCTGACCCCCTTCTCTGCCACCTCGCTGACAGACAGCATCCCAGAGGGAACATTCCCCGCTTTGGATACAGCCAGCCGTGGAGTGAAAGGGGCCTCTCTGGAGTACATGGGTTTCCTAACACCGTAAAAGCTTTCAGATCAATAGGTTTAACCTCCGCACTCATAGATGGGCTCAGGGAGATTTGTGGACTCATGAAATTGATGGCAACAATTTTGTATTGTTTTTTTTCTACACATTTTCCTGTTATACAGAA
The DNA here is from genome assembly GCA_008750895.1 of Mirza zaza. Taxonomy (NCBI): domain Eukaryota; kingdom Metazoa; phylum Chordata; class Mammalia; order Primates; family Cheirogaleidae; genus Mirza; species Mirza zaza. The sequence continues at coordinate 111,089 of VSMD01117702.1, read as the reverse complement.
ATTTCACAGAATTCCATAAGAAACATCTGACTATATACCAGAAAGCTTCAAAAGTAAAATGTGGCAAGTATATAGCTGAAGCCACTACCACACACTTGCCAGATCGCATTCTCCATACACCTGACCGCAGGAAACCGTTCTCTTGAATTTGGTGTTCATTTCCATTCAAAGAGCATATTTTGATAGCATGCATATTTATTCCAAAGCTATTATGGTATTTTAATGCTTTATTTTGCAATAATCTTAGACTTACTAAAATGTTACAAAAATAGTAAAAGTTCTCATATATTCTTTGCCCAGTTTACTGTAATATTAACAACTCACGTAACCATGATTTAACAATCAAAATCTGGAAATTAATGTCGGTACAATCATATTGTATAGACGTCATTCAAATTTTGTCTGTCTGCTGTATCTTACAGATCATTCTATATTAATACATATAGGTCTACCAAATCTTTAGTGGACATATATGAATTTTATTAGTAGAATATTTTCCAAGAATTGGAAATTCTGGGTCAAAGAGTATATGCATATTAAATATGATAGAAACTACAAAAATGCCTCTGAAAGAGGTTGCACAATTTGCACAACCAACCACCTTCAGCATACAGAGTACCTAGTCACCTACACCCTCATCAGCACAACCACTAGACTCACAGCAGCCTGAGATGGCAACACCAGTTTGGGCTAACAAGCCAAAGAAGGGGATTTCTAATTTTGATTTTGAACTTGAACAGTCTTGATGTCACTTCTCAGCTGGGAATGGGCAGAACAGATCCAAAGAAGCATAACAAAAGCTTTGAGAATGGAACTGAGATTAGAAACTCTACCTACAATAGCACAGGTCTAAATTTGTGGTCAGAATCTAATGGGGTTGATTGGCTGCTAAAACAAAAGCATCAATATTCTTCAGAGATTATATTAGGACTCAGAGTCAATATACTATAACATTCACACATCTATGATACAATCCAAAATTATATACAAAGAATCATAAAAATGTGACTGATCTTTAAGTGAAAACACAACAAACACATACGGCAACCCCAAGATATACAGAAGTTGGCATTATCAGACTGGGATTTTAAAGCAGCTATTATTACTGTGCTCCATGAAGTAACAGTAAATACACTTGAGATAAACAAAATGATAGATGTTTACTGCAGAGAAATAGAAATTATTGAAAAGAACTAAAAGAAAAATTTATATATGAAAAATAAATGGACTGGAGTTAAAAATTCACTGGATGTGTTCAGTAGCCGAATGAAGAGGACAAAATAAAGTGTCAGGGAACCTAAAGATAGATCAATAAGAACAATTCAATCTGAAGAATAGAGAGAAAGATTGGGGTAAAAATGACAGAACTCAGGAAACTGTGGTGAAACATCAAAATGTCTAAAATTTAACCTTGACTTGAACATCACAAAAATGATCCACATAACCAAAAACATTTATATCCCCATAATACTTTTGAAATAAAAAAATAAACTTCTCAGATTAGATGATGGAAAAAACGTCTACAATATGTGTCACTAAAGTTTCAGAGGATCATAAAAAGAGATTGGTACAGAAAAAATTTGAAAAAATAATGGCTGAGAACTCCCCAAATTTGGTGAAAGATATACAAAAGGAAACTATGCCTAGACAATTCTAATCAAATTATTGAAACCCAATGATAAAGAAAAATTCCTTAAAACAGCTAGGGAAAATGAAACATCCCTGGGAAACAATAATTTGAATTATCACAGATGTCACATTAGAAACCATGAAAACCAGAAAATAGTAGAAGAACATATTTAAAATGCTGAAAGAAAGGAAGTATTAATCCAGAATTCTATATTGAGCAAAAGTATCCTTCAGGAGTGGAGGCAAAAATCAAGATATTCTCAGATGAAAGAAAACTAAGAAAACATCATCAGCAGAACTTCTCTATAAGAAGAGTGATATCAAGTTCTCCATGCTAAAGGAAACCGACATTTGAGGTTAACTCCGATTTTCACTAATAAAGGAAAAACAATGGTAAATAGCTTGGATCATAGAAAAGCCTATTTTTTCCCCTTGAAGTTCTTTCAAATACTTATGACTATTGAAAACAAAAGTTATAGTGTTGTCTGGTAGGGTTTCCGGTGCATATAAACATAATATTATGACAGCTACAACATATAGGTCAGTGGGAATGGTAGTGTCTAATATATCTGCAAGTTTTCTATGTATTCCTTCAAGTGAGACAAGTCAACTGTAAGTCAAATGTCAAAGATTAGGTCTGCATATTTTAATTCATAGAGCAAACACTAAAACACACAAAGAGATAAAGCTTAAAAGCCCATAGATAGGCTGGGCGTAGTGGCTTACGCCTGTAATCCTAGCACTCTGGGAGGCTGAGGCAGAAGGATTGCTCCAGGTCAGGAGTTCGAAACCAGCCTGAGCAAGAGTGAGACCCTGTCTCTACTAAAAACAGAAAGAAATTAATTGCCCAACTAAAAATATATAGAAAAAATTATCCGGGCATGGTGGCACATGCCTGTAGTCCCAGCTACTCAGGAGGCTGAGGCAGAAGGATTGCTTGAGCCCAGGAGTTTGAGGTTGCTGTGAGCTAGGCTGACATCATGGCACTCTAGCTGGGGCAACGGAGTGAGACTCTGTCTCAATAAAAAACAAAACAAAAAGAATAAAAATAGCCCATAGATAAATTAAAATGGAATACTAAGAGAATTAAATTATCCAAAAGAAGGGAGGAAAGGGCAATCAGAGGAACAAAAACAGAGGGAAAAAAAACAGAAAAATAAGTAATACAATGAAAGACCTAAACCCAACCATACTCATGCTTACATTAAATGTTAATGGTCTAAACACTTTAATGAAAAGCCAGAGATTGTCAGAATGGATAAAAACATGAGACCATACTATATGCTGGCTACAAGAGACACACTTTAAATATAAAGATAAGGTTAGGCTGAGGGAAATGGACCAGAAAAGACATACCATGAGCAAACAGCATAAGAAGGCTGCGTGGCCACTGCAAAATGAAAGTAGTACTAGAGACCTTTCATTATTATAATCATAAAGTGACAATTCATCACGAGAACTTAGTGATTAAATATGTGTCTGTGGTTAATAACAGAGCTTTAGATACAAAGAGCAGAAATGGACATAACTGGGAAACAACTTCACAATTGTAGCTAAGAGTTTTTAATATATCTCTTTCTGCAACTGATAGATCAAATTGACAAAAGAAAAAAAGAGATCAGTAAAGACTTGGATGATCTGAACAACACATCAACCACTTCCATCCAATTGATATTCATGGCCCACTGCATCCAACAACTACAGAATACACATTCTTTTCCAGTGCGCATAAAATGCTTGGATAGACAGACAAGATACCGGACATAAAACAAGTCTCATTAGAAGTATTGAAATCTTTCAAAATATATATTATCTGAAGGCAATGGAATTCACTTAGAAATTAACAACAATAAGAGATCTAGGAAAAAACCCCAAATATCTGGCAATTAAGCAACACATTTCTGAACAGTTCATGGGCCAAAAACGAAATCCAGGGGACATTAGTAAATATTTTGACCTCCGTGACAACAAAAGCACAATATTAAAATTTGTAGCATGCAGCTGGAGCAGTAGAGAGACGCTTGTAGCTTTACGGGCTTCTGTGAGGAGTGTGAGCTCGGGCGATGAGAGATGGAATCAGTAGTCTTTAGCACCCAGGTGTAAGGAATCAACACAAACTTGGCAGTGAGAAAAGCAGAAGCCAGACATGGACCTTAGGGAGACAGCAACTCTAAGGACAGTGTGCAGGACACAGACAGAGAGTAAGTCTGGGAGAAGCAGGTGAGTGAGTAGTTCCCGTGAGCCGCTGATTCAATCCCTCCAGCGAAGGGCAAACAGGTGTGTGCGTTCTCCTCTCCCCGACAAACAGGTGGAAACAAAGCCACCTGCAGGCTTTGGGCTGCAATAGTCAAAAAGGGCCACACGATGGCGGAACAGCATCGTGAAAGCTGCTCAGACTGGCACGTTTTTTAGTTTCACCGTGCTAGCAAACCCTCTTGAGTGTGTGGCCGCAGATACACCCTTTTACCAAACCGCTTACTGGTGCAGCCCGCGCTGCTGAGCTCTTGCTGTGTGCCAGGTACTGCACCACCGCTGTGAACAAGGTAGTTTCCTTTGCAAGGGTGGGGTTGGGCTGCAGAAAAAAAAAAAAAAAACCCAGGTAAGTAAAAAGGGATAATTTCAGAATACGGCAAAGAGCTCGAGAACAACAGAACCAGGCATTCTGGAATGTACGCTGCATCGGCGGAGAAGCAGAGGCCTGGACCGAGACCCGGCACGACCCCGCGGCCGGGACGAGGAGTGACGCCAGGTGCGCCTCACTCGCACCTGCTGCAGGACAGGCTCCGGGCACAGGTGGAGCGCCTGGGTTCAGACGCACGAGTCCCGTTTCTCGTCAGCTTTCTGCGCTGAAGTAGACAGGCCCCCGCCCCGCGCCTGTCTGTGACTTTGACTTTCTTTCTCGTGTATGAACCCAGGTTGTCTCTCTGTCCTCCCGTTCATCTGTCCACCCCTCGGCCATCTGTTTTCCACCAGAAGGAATACTGCTTTTCCTCATGAGCTCCCGGGGCCCCATTCTGGCCTGGACCCCACCCCCCTGCGCCTTCCCTGGAGCCAGAGAGGTGAGTGCCCGGCTCTGCTCCGTGCAGATGCCGAGAGGCAGCAAAGTTCAGAGTTTACGGTCAGGGAAGTCGGGATGGGTGTGGTAACGGGGAGGGGAGACCAAGAAACTCCATGTTGTGAGTTTCAGCTGGAGGAACTCCGGGCTGTATCTACAGAGAAGGAACCTCCGGGTTGTGGGGGAAGAACAGGGAGAGGAGAGAGCCTTTGGGACCTGGGGCGGCTGTGCAGGCTGGGAAGACCTGCTCCGTGTGACCTCAAGGGGCAGAGCCGAAGAAGCTGTAGGGGCCGGTGTGGACGCAGCGGCAAGAGACGGTTCTGCATGGGCGGCTGGGGAGCGGTGGGGCAGGCGGAGGTGAGACCGAGGCTGCAAGGGCCAGGGGGGCATTGGAGGGGACGCTGGCCGGTGCACACTGGGGTCAAACAGTGGACAGTGGCTGAACCAGGTAACTTTTGAGATCCCTTATCCTCCTGAGATTCTCTGATTCTTGAAAGAAATTGAGCAGGTCGGGAGAGAGTAGGGGGAGACATCAAGAAGAGAAACCAGAGGAATTGGTAAGTCGGAAAAGAGCAAGGAAGTGCAGGGTGGGGCCGGGAAGCCAGGGGAGGAGCTGGGGGGCTGCTCGGAGCCCCCAAGAGCCGTCAAGGCTGAGGAAGCAGAAGACAGAGCAAGGCGCCAGCCGTAGCAAGGGTCCGGGTTAGGCACCTCCAGGTGTCCGCACAGCGGGAGGAGTCCGGCCAGACTGCAAGGGGTGGAGAGAGGGTTTGGTGCAGGGGACATACGGAGGCCTGCTCTGTAAACGTGTGTGTGACTCGAAGGCGCGAGACCCGGAGTGAAGGGAGGGGGTGGGGGGAAGGAGAAAAGGGGTTTTTATTTGTTTGTTTGTTTAAGTATTTTGCAAGCAGAGGGAACTTACCTAGCAGAGTAGATGGCCGGGGAAGCACTGCAGATATAAGTAGTGTGGAGTATTATTCAATATCAAGGAAGAGACCCCTGGGTGTTAAGGGGCTTCCTGTCAATGTCCTATCTTGGCACAGCAAAGGCGTTGCCTGGGACTTTACCATAGCAAGACAGAGGGAGAAGGCAGCCGAGAGGCGGTGAGGAAGGGACTTGGAATTTCAAACACAGCCAAGCCTGGACGTGAGCCCTGGCTCCACTTCTTCTAATCGCAGGATCTTGTGCGAGTCATGTAACTAGAGGAACCTCCGGTTTCTTATCTGTCGAATAGTAATCAGATGATTGCTACCGTTTACTGAGGTTACTAAGTGCCTCCCCCAGCGGAGTAAGGGCTTTCTAGGCATCAGCTCATGAATTCTTATAAAGCTATTGCGCTGGTAAAGTGGTTTCCCAAGTTTACCGGACTGATGTCGCACCCGTCCCTCTAACCGCTGGGACTCAGCGCCTCTCTGGTCATTTGCCTCTCACAGTTGTTTTAAGGATGAAAGAGAAGGAATCTTCAAATAGGTTGCGATTATTCTAGTGGGCTTATGGCCTGCCATGGTCTGATACATACGCCTCTATTAATATAGCCCAATAGTCCTCGTGACTATGCGTCCTAGTAAACATATGATTAATTGAACTTCAAAGGCATTTGGCTGATTTTTAAAAAAATCTGTGCAAAAGTTTATTGTCAATCACTTAGAAAAGAAATAAAATGGGAATTCATGGTTTGTAATGTGTGCGATGCCCTCTTACACTTTAAGCAGATTCTGGGCAAATCACCCTTCTCGGAAAAGAGAATTTTGCTACTGCGGATGGGGTGCCTCACCTCACCCTCCCCCATTTATTTTTCAGTTTGTCTTGTTTTCTTCCCGTCTTCTGGCAATGCAGTCTCCTTTCTCCTCAGGTGACTTCCCGAACCTGCACGTCTGAGTGTGAGAACAGACGGGACTTAAACTCTGCCCGTGTTCTCTCCGCCGTGGGGCTCGAGGCTGAGAAAATCATCTCTCTCTCTCTCTCTGTAACTTTTGCTTTCAGAAGCCGCCGTGACTCTGGCCGTGCACACAGCAGCTCAGACCCTGGAAGACCTGAAGTTGGACCATGTCTGGGTTTCCAACTCCCTTTTGCAGATGTGCCTTGGTAGCTTTCCGAATGACCTTGAGCACAGTCCGTGGCTTGTCAATGGTTTACTGACTGGAACCACACTGGTGTGTTAGGTCATGCCGGCCATGTCCCTCGGGAAAAACAGGGTTTCAAGTTTCTGAACAGAGGCACTTAGGTGTTTTATCACGATGGATCCTCCCTCTACCGGCTCTGGCGTTTCCTCCAGTGACTTAGGGGAGGGAAGGAAACTAGACAACTACCAAAACAAATAAATACATAAAATCGTGAGGTGTTCATTGTTCCAAAATAAAATATGCAACCAAAGCAAAATGTGTAAGAGGAAATTTTAAGACAGATAGGTAATTTGTGTTTCCGCAACCTGAGTGTTATGATTGTAAGAAGTCATGCTGCGGTGCTTTTATGCAGGTGCTCACACATTTTGGGGGCCTCTCATACATGTCCATTGACTTGCCAGATGATAAGAGCAACACAATAAGCAAAAAATCAGTACAGGTAAAAAATGACACGATGCGTGCTTTCATGAAGCTCACAGTCTGATGGAGAAGAAAGCCAGCATTAGCCAAAGAATCTCTCAAGGGAAATGTCACCTTCTAACTGTGACGAGCAGGGCGGAGCAGAGCGCCAGGCCGGTGACAGTCTGTTGGAGGGAGGTTGGCATCACCCGAGACAGGGCGCTCGAGGATCTGACCGATGGACTGAAACCCGATGGCCGAGCTCGGCTGGTTGTGGCTTTCCCGGGGTCCAGCATCATTTCCGAACTCTTTCGGACTTCGGATTCAGCTAACAGCTGCCGTTACATCATCCTCCACCGAGTCTATTAGAACCTTGGGGCCTCACTTTGGGGCTCAATTTTCCTAGTTTCTCCCCCACCCCACCCCACGGGCCTCTTCAGCAGATCACTCTTGGCAGCCTTGAAGAAAGAGAAATAAAAACCAGAACCCACCTAGTTCCCCGAATTCCCCTAAAACTACGAACCATTCCTACAGTTCTTTGCAACAGATCTTTCCCCTCCGACTGCACGCTTAGTGCTTTATAAAAACGAGTCTTTTTCATTCAAAGGAACGCGAACGTGTATTTCCGATTACACAGATAATGCACGTCTATGCAGAATGTCCAAGCCAAACAGAGAGTCAAAAAGGGGAAATTAAAATCACTTAAAAACTTGCAACCCACTGTTAGCATTCCCGTGGACTTGCTTTCCCCAGTCCCTCTGTGCACAGGGACAGACACACTGCTGTCAATCGTGCCCTCGCAGGCAGCTTTCTTCAGGAAGCCAGGAAGTCCTTGCCTCGCCGGTGCCCTGGGTGAGCCCCCTCTGCTCCCCGGCTGCGCCACGTTTCGATGCAGGGACATGATCCACGAGTGGGTGGTCCGTCCCATGCTGAGGGACGTGAACTCATTTCTGATTTCCCATTATTTTACATGATGCTGAGATTAAAATCTTTGCACATACATCTTTGTTCTCCTGTTTGGTTATCTCTTTTAGGTAATCACTGCATTCTTTACTCTTAATAATCAAACCCATGAAAAGGAGGCGATGGGTCAACCTCACTTCGATGAAGCTCAGTGAGAAATTTCTACCGCCACTGCCTCCCCTCTGCCGCCTGTGGCCGGGCAGCGCTCCCCACACCGAGCTGCACGTGAGGCCGCGTGTGAGACCACACGCCAGATGCGGAGTGGCACAGGGACAGGCTCGTCCCTCGAGATTAAAAATCCGGGGGCGCCCAAGGCCTTCTTGTTAGTTGGTCACTAATTTTTCTTGCTCTTGTTCTCTTTCTCTGTTGTGGCAGATAAGGAATTTCATTTAGAGAACTGTTAGGGGGTTCCGCCAGGAGGTTCAGGGTGGGGACACCTAGACATTCCAACAGGACGAGGACACCTCTGGCCCCAGAATTCTGCAGGCTCCCAGGCCCCGGGCACCCACGCAGGGGTGTGTCTGAGCGGCTTCTTGCTGGGAGTCCTGGAGATTGTTGGCCAGCCTTTCCGACCGCCGGGACCGTGGAAAAAAGTAGCTTGCTCTCTGTCAGGGGTCAGTTGGTGAGAAACGTTACGGTCACTTACCTTATGCCGCCGTTGGTCCTACAGCACTCGTGCCCACGGCGCTGTGGATGGCTTCTCTCCTGCATCTAAGGTGGGTTCCCGCCCGTCTCTGTTGCCTGGACACAGCGTAGCTTGGGGCTCACGGCGACTCCGGAGCGGACGCTTGCACTAAGCACCAGAGTCAGCCGCGGCCCACCCCACACGCCCGCTCCCTCTGGGAACAGCTCTTACGACCCCCGGGGAGGTCGCTCCGGAGCAAACGACAGTCCAGGGTTTTTCGAGGGTATAGCATGAAGGCACCACGTTGTTATTATTTTTAATTGCAAAATAGATTTTGGAAAGTTGTGTTCTTCAGTTGAGATAAAATAGTGTTACAGAAAGGAGTTGAATACGCAAGTCTGTTCTAAAAAGAAAGTCTGATGCAGAGAGACGGAGTCTGCTGAATTGTACCTGGTGACAGTGTGTGATGTGACTCTACTTCTCAAACTCCCTGGTGTGCCGGGAGGGGGGGCTCGCCGCCCTGTGTAGAACTGGGATGTTTTCCTTGTGTTGCTGGTTACGTGCAGCCCCGCAGCGGTCGCTGGTTTGCTTCCAGATTTATAGACCAAGTGCCCTTGTGGGGAATGGAAGTGTGCGTTCTGCCCTGTCTTCTTAATTCTGCTGTGGGGTCATTGGTGGTCCCCACCGCACAGTGAGATGAACTCAGGCTCCCACGGTCTTGTGTCGATTGAGGTTAGTTGGCGGGGATAGTCAGAAAAAGCCTCCAGGTTTGGGATTCTTTAGTCTTTCTATGAATATTTGTTTCATGTGTTAAAATTTGCATACAGTGAGATTCACCTTTTTGGTGCACAGAGTGGTTCTGTGGGTTTCAGGGCACACACTGGTTTCTGTGACCTGCTCGATCGGGGCGCGGCACATTCTCGCACCCACGGAGTTGCCGCCTGCGGCCCCGCCCCGGGCCGCTCTCTGGCCTTAGACGTGCGTTTTCCAGGCAGCCGCAGAAACGGAGCCGCTCAGCAAGTGGCGTTTCGACACGGGCTCCGCTCACCCAGCGTGGTGCGTGGGAGGCTTGTCGGCGTTGTCTCTGGGGTTGGGAGTGGGCCCCGTGTCACTGCTGCGTAGTGTCCTGCAGTGTGGACTCTCTGCCCTGCATTCATCCACTCACCCACCGGCGGGCATTGGGTCGTTACATCAGTGAGTGTAGACAAATCTGTGAAAGGGTTTGTGCTGCGGCTGGAACCTGTCCCCCAAATTTCATGTATTGAAAACACGACCCCTGAATTCAATGTTGATGGGAGGGGGGCCTTCGGGAGGTAACGGGGATCGGATAAGGTCGTCAGGCTGGGCCCCCGTGGCGGGACTGGCGGCTTTGTAAGAAAGGGCGGGAGCGCCGAGCTGACGCGCACACTCGCACCTTCGCCACGCTACGACATTCCGGAGGGCCCCCCCCCCCCCCCCCCCCCCCCCCCCCCCCCCCCCCCCCCCCCGCCAGATGCCCAGAGCCGCAGGGAACACGCCGATTCTCTTAACAGCCCACGGAGCTGTGTGTGCTATTCTGTTGCAGCTACGTCATAAAGCGGACCGAGATGGTTTGTCTATGAAGAAAACAGACACAGGGTGTAAAATCCAGGCGCAGCTTTTACTTTTTTTTTTTTTTTTTTTGAGACAGAGTCTCACTCTGTCGCCCAGGCTAGAGTGAGTGCCATGGCGTCAGCCTGGCTCACGGCAACCTCCAACTCCTGGCCTCGAGCGATCCTCCTGCCTCAGCCTCCCGAGTAGCTGGGACTACAGGCATGCGCCACCATGCCCAGCTAACTTTTTCTATATGTATTAGTTGGCCGATTAATTTCTTTCTATTTATAGTAGAGACGGGGTCTCGCTCTTGCTCAGGCTGGTTTCGAACTCCTGACCTGGAGCAATCCGCCCGCCTCGGCCTCGCAGAGTGCTAGCAGGCGTAGCTTTTAAAAGAGACTTTAGCGGACGAGCAGTGACTATGTCCCACGGGAATCACCTGTTAGGAAGAAAGGACTTGCTGATGCGGGGGAGGGGACGCCACGGAACGTGGTCTGGGGCCGGGGCCGGGGGGTGGGGGGGCCTCGTGTCTCCGGCTGGCAGCGGCTCATTCAGCATCGAGGCGGTGCTGAGCGCCCCGTTTACAGGCGAAGAAACTGAGTTGCAGAGAGGTGAAGTGATTGGCCCCAAGTTACGTGGAAACGGGATTCAGAGCCGGAGTGCCCAACCCCGGTGCCTTCCCCCCACCGTCCACGCCGCGGCTGCTCCACGACGGCGTTTACTCGGCGCTCTCTCCTGTCGGGGGCAGGGACGGCTGGACGCCTCCTTTCCCCACCTGTGCCCTATGGGCAGGGTAGACTGGAGTAACGGGCCGCGCACACCTGCCCGGGGCTGTTCTGCTTTCCCGACCTCTGGCCGAAGCAGGGACCCTGGCGTGGGACCCTGGCGAGGGACCCTGGGCAGAGCGAAGGCAGTGCTGGTTATCTGAGATGAGAATAAGTAATTAGCTTTAGAGCGGGACAGCTCCAGAGGCAGTAACGAAAGATCAAGGAGGGTGCATTTCGAAGCCCTATTCCAAGGTGCTTCGAATGAACCCGCGGTTAGCGCCGTGCGCCAGCGACCTGGGGTGACCTTCAGAGAACGTCTGCCCTCTCGGTCCCTCCGGCCCCGCCCTGTCCCTCCTGCTTCTCTGGCACTCGCAAGGCGCCGGGAGTTCCCGCCGTTGGGAAACCGAGTCTGCAGTCCCTCTTTTTAATGCTCCCCCTCTCGGCCCTTCACATTTTTTTGGGTCTGCATTTGTCACGACAAGACGCTCAGCTGAAAAAGAATGACTCCAACTACTGGTGCGACGGACATCTGCAAAGCCGGAAAGCTAAACCGCCGGGTGGCCTTGACTCCTCTGAGCCTGCGGAGACGGTGGAGGGGTCCCCAGGCAGGCGGTGCCGCGGTGACAGGGTGACGAAGCCACACGCACAGGGGACGCGGCTGCCAGTCTTCCGTCTCTTCTCCTGCGTTTCCATTTCTGCGGTTAAACCCTTTGCTAACTGTTGGGTGTTACCTGAGATTTTCCCTAACAGGGGCTGACTTTCCTCGGGATGTAAATTTAATTTCCACGGCGGGGAACTCTCCTCCGTCCATCGGCTCGATTCGCTCAGACTCAGAGAAATAAAAATCGGTGAGCCTGCCCGTGCATGTTTTTTTTTTATATATATATAGCAGGGCTTTTATTTCACACACGAAACCGCACAGACGGACGCGTCGTCAGGATCCGTTTCAGTTTAACACTTCGGTGGGAAAGGAAGGCTCAGACGGGGCCCGTGTGTGGGCGCAGACCGCGTCCCCACTCGAGTTTGAGCTGGAGATGGCGCCACGTGGGGCTGGCGCCGACACGCCTCATTGGCCGCGCACCGCGAGAAAACCATTTTGTTGTTGTCGTCAACAAATCTTCCCATATGGCTGCGGTTTCTATATTCAGAGTTTGGAAATAACTGAGCAGAAACCTCGGCGATGTAAGCGTGCTCTGAGAGTAACATACACGTTAACTGTGACCAGCCTCCCCGTCTTTTCCTGGACACACAACCGCACACACAGCCCCTACACACAACCACACGCACACGCGAGCGCACACACACACACACACACACACACGCACGCACATGCACGCGCACACCCTGGGCAGCCGGGTGGGCCGTGCTGAGTAACCACACCCACAGCAGGGACACCGTGCCATGTGACCTGGGCAGTAGAGTGAAACAGGCCTTGGAATCCCGGCTCACCCTCCGAACAGCCACTAGCAGGTATTTTCAGATTTGCAATGTCTTCACTCTGAACTGAGTCGAGGTCTGTGTGGCTGACTGCTGTGAAGTCCCCCACTGGGTTGCTCCATTCTGGGGTGCCTGTGGCTGGAATTACCCGGCCCAAGAGAGCCGAAGGTTCCCCAAAGACCCGCCTTCCCCGGGCAGGAGGCGGGTCCGAGACAGCCGGGAGCTGTCGCGTCTCATGTCTTGCTAGGGTTCCCGGCACTGCTGGGTCCGGACCTGCCCCGTGACAGTCAGTCATCTGACGCTGACCGGGTGGCCGTGGCAGAGACGCTGCTGTGTTTCGTCTCCTCCTGGCCCCGAGGCCAGCCCAGGGTGCCCCGCGGGCAGGGGAGTCGCGTGGCTGGGCTCCCTCCCGTGGACGAGGTGGTGTCCCCCACTTCCAAGCCCGGTCTTCAAAACGCCCGTTGCGCGCTCTCTCTGTGTCTCTTTCATCCTCTGGCGCCGGAATGCAGAGGGCCCGGGCCCTGCGGCGGTAGGGGTGGTGGAGCCGCTAGGAAGAGGAAAGCCGGCCCCTGCCGGGCCACGCGCTCACGGAGTGGCTGTATTTTCTGAGTGGAAAATAAGGATTTATGGTCCCACAGAATGTGCTGAAAGGTTTGAAATTAGAACTTTGGGTGCGAGCAACATTGCTCCTCTTAGCCGCGGCTCATCCAGGGTGACCGGGAGGACGGAGCTGGGTGTGGAGCGGGAAACGAAAGGAAGGTAAACTGAAGACAGTACACAAGCCTTCCCCGGGGTTCTACCTTGTTTCTAGGAAAAGAATCGACTGCAGTTCCGTTCTTGACAGGCATTCTGGCCTCTGCATCGTATTTCACTTCCCCGCGTGGTCCCCATCCTTTCCCTCTAGCGTGTCTGAGTCCGGCCGGCGCGAGCCCGGGAAGCCGCGCTGCCCGCGACCGGGGTCCTGCCCTGCGGCCACTCGAGGCTCACGCAGTGGCCCAAGGAACGCAGAACCGGCACTCCTGGGAGCTGGCTGGACAGCAGCCTCTCTGACCCCCCAGGCCTGCCGACTCAGAATCCACACGTTTGCAAGACGCTCAGCGGATCTGCACGCACACTTCAGCCTCTCTCTGTCCCACGGCACTTTCTAACATGGTGGCGTCTGGTCACTCATCTGTGGACTAAAGAGTTGAGGCGCTGAGAAAATGTGTATCCCTGCACTCCAAGCGCTTTCTTTTTTATTTTGTTTAATAACACACAGCTCCTGCTTTCTTAGACTGCGTGGCTGACGTAGATTTGAATCAGCTCTCACCATGCATTCAGATATAAGAAGGAGTAGGCACAGATGGGGTCTGGGCTGCGAGAGTGCTGGTGTCCTCTGGCTGTTGTTCCGATCGCCCTCCTCGGGCTCTCTGAAGCACACCTTTGCCCGGCTGGAGTCTGGAGTGAGTCGATTCCTGCTTCTTTCCAGGAGAGCAGAGAAGAGTCTGGAAACTGCAAAGTCAGCCGCTGATGCGCTGAGACATGGCTGCTGTCACTGCACCTGCTGGCAGCCGCGGCAGGTGTGGGACACCCCCGAAGGGCGGGACTCCTGAGGAAGTGCTCGCTTCCTGCCCGCCTGCAGAAGGGGCAGAGTGGCCTTCCCTGCCTTCGCTCTCCTCTGGAGGGAAGGTGATCCAATGGTCTGAACCGGAGCCGGTTTCCACCTCTAAAGTGGCCCTAACATGGCATTTGGAGGCTTGTGAAAATGGCCAGTCGTGTGACGTGACTGGTTTGGGGGTGAGCTGGGCATGTTTTTGCTTGTCCAAGCGGACACTCTGCTCACATTTATGGACAAATCTGATAGTCGTGTCCTTTAAAACATATGGCCTTCTTTCCACTCACAACAGAGGAGTGAGTCAGCACTTCAGCACCCGAGCGTCGTAGCTCTGGGCAAGCCTCGCAAGTTCCGGGGAGGTGGTGTGTTTTATAGCGTGGATTCCAAAACTCAGATTTTTTCCCCCCTGATCTGTCTCAACAGTCACAATTTGTCAGAGGAGGCTGCTAAGCACCAGCAGTATTCGTAAAGATATTTAAGGGTTTTATCATCTGTTAAAGCCAGATGCAAAAGAGAAAAAATAAGAGGTTGGAGAAGGCATTATTTGAGGCTCTCGATGGAGCACAGCATAAGGGAAGGGACTTCGGGGTGACTGAAGTCCCATAACAAACAGGACACCGGTTTTCCTGGGGCAGCATTTATAATAAAAAGCCTGTGTTTGTACATCGCCTTAAAATGTGGACGTTTGCGCTCCCATTCATTATTGTTTTTAATTCTTCTAGTCATTCTCCAAATGGGGGATTGCTATTCTAAATTTATAGATGAGCAAACAGATTTACATAGGATGAGTGGCTTGCCAGTCTAATTCATAAGCGTCAGAGTCTGCATAGGCGCTTGTTATTTTAAAAGTGTGTGTTTTGAACGATCTGTCACTTTCCCCAGTCAGCTATAAGAATCTGCCTCTTTATGAATATATGATCTGCCTTAAAACATGTGAGGGCAGAATATGTTATATGTTTATTAGCATTTAGATTTTTTTTTAATGCTCAATCTAGGTAAAAATGCTGTCTTACTTAAAAAAAAGAAATCAAATGGGCTGGGTGCAGCGGCTCATGCCCACAAACCCAGCACTTTGGGAGGCCATGGTGGGAGGATCACATGAAGCCAGGAGTTCAAAACCAGCCTGGACAACATAGCAAGACCCCATCTCTATGAAAAATTAAAAAACTAAAAAATTAACTGGGCATAGTGGCACGCACCTGTAGCACCAGCTATTAGGAGGCTGAGGCAGGAGGATCACTCGAGCCCAGGAGTTGGAGCTTGCAGGAAGCTATGATTGTACCACTGCATTCCAGCCTGGGCAACAGGACAAGACCTGTTTCAAGAAAAGAAAAAAAAGTCAGATTGGTGTGTTATTCTATTGCTTCTACAGCATATTAAATCTAATTCCCCTTTTCATTACAGACATACGTGGGGCAACTGAAAATAAGATTATTTTTATTGATTTTGAAAGTTGGAGAGTAAATATGTACATGTATATGCACATATATACTTGAATGTGTACAGTTATACTGTGTATGTATATGCCACTGTATCCAGCCATTGTTAATAGTAATATAACAAGGACATACTACATGTCTGGTACTTCCCGGACAGTCCTTGCATGTGTATGTTGCACAGGCACAGTCATTTCTTGGTATCCACAGGACATGGATTGTAGGCCCACCCCAGACACCAACATCTGCAGATGCTCAAACCTCTGAGATAAAGTGTTTGCAGATAACCTACGCACATCCTCTCCTATGCTTTACATCACCTCTAGGCTACTTACAATACCTAACACAGTGTCAGCGGTAGGTAAATGCTTGTTATACCGTACTGTTTTTAAAACTTGTATGACTTTTTATTGTTGTATTGTTATTTTAATTTATTATCTGTTTTTCCTCAAATATTTTCCATCTGCCTTTGGTTGAATTCCTGGGTGTGGAAACCACAGGTGTAGAGGGCCGGCTGTATATGTGTATTGTGTGCGTATATGAACAAGTGCACGTATATCATATATGCATATTGTATTTGCATGTGTGCATTATGTACGTACAGGAAATAGCAACTTGTGCACTTTGCGTGGATGCAATAGCAGCAGGAATCTTTGCCATGTTAAAGCTATCAAAATTTGAAATCCTTATTTAATCTTGCCATTTTGGAGTCTAGCTTATTCAAAATTTAAACATATGATTTCAGCAGGTGATATAGCTCCTTGGTGGGGAATTCTAAAGCTAAATAACTTGTCTGGTGCACTTGCCGTGACTTCACCTTTTGGTTGGTGCCTTCAAGTCTGTGTTGCCTGTCACTCTAGATGAGTGTGCACATTTGAGCAGCCCACTCAGTGTGGGCACTTACTTACGGGGCTGTCCAGAAACCGACAACCCACACTGGGAACTCAACTTTGTGACCATGTGGTGTGAAGGAAACTTTTGTTTTCCCAAGAGACTTGGAGCCTGGAGTTGATGTACTTCTGTGCATGTCAGACCCTCTCCAGGTGGAGGATCCAGCAAAAAGTTAATTTTTCTCCCTTTCATGTCTTCACATATTTTTTCTCAACATTTTCCCCTTGTTTTTTGTTTAAACGTCTCGATCCTTTTAGGTTAACAGGTATCGGTGCTCTTAAACTTCCCTCTGCAGATTTGGAGTGTTGCCTTTTAAATGCATTGCTAGGATTCCAAACTGCAAAAGTACTCAAGAAAAGGCCTATGTTTGAAAAGTTTTTATGTTTATTTAATTTACAAAACCATGTTGTTGAGTAATATTGATTCATTCATGAATTCAAAATACACTGAGTCCCCCCACGTGCTGAGAGCTGCTTTGGGGACATTGGCGTGGTGTAAGCATGCGGCCTGCCCCGGGGAGTGATACCCCAGTGGACACGGGTTTGCAGTTGAGGTGTTGGCCGTGGACAGCGCTGCTGCAGGTGTGTGCGAGAAGGGCCTGGGCCATCACTGAGCTGTGCGCACATCTACGGCCAGTGACTGACTTCTCATGGAGAGAAAGAAGATGGTAACTGCGTGTATGAGTGCCACGTGCTTTGTCTTTAATGCTGTGTGAGGCGCTTGCAATCTCAAGATCTGATGGGAGTCTCAACAGTCTTGAGAAGCCGATGTCATTTTTATCCATAGTTATAGATGTGGGCGGAGACGATGGTGATGTCTGGCAGCACTACCTGGCTGGCAGAGGTGAAGCCAGCATTCAAGCCCTAACCTAAGATCCCAAAGTCAAAATTCTTTTTTCTCATTATTTATTTACCCATTTAATTTTTTTTTAAAGTTAGGGTCTTGCTCTGTCTGATGCCAGGCTGGAGTGCTGTGGCATTACCATAGCTCCCTGAAACCTCAAACTCCTGGGCTCAAGCCATCCTCCCATCTTAGCCTCCCGAGTAGCTGGGACTACAGGCGCCACCATGCCTGGCTAATTTTTTTTTTTTTAATATTTTGTAGAGATGGGGGTCTTACTACATTGCTCAGGCTGGTCTCAAACTCCTGATCCTCAAGCGATCCTCCTGCTTCAGCCTCCTAAAAGTGCTGGGCTTATAGGTATGGGTTACCTCACCTAGCCAGTTTTTATTTTTAATGCTTATTTTTTTTCTATTATAGAAGTAAGTGGAGGTGTCCATTAAAAAATTCAAAAAAGTATAAAGAAGAAAAAAAATGATCTGAATTTCCAAATAGCATTTTCTTATAGTTTTAATGTTTATATATATTTTATATACATAACTTTTAAATTCGGGTGTCCCTGTGTGGCCCTCTTGCATATAAAGAAGCTCAGTCTAATAACCAAGAATAATTTGAAAGGAAATCCAGTCTGTAATAGCTTTTCTGAAAGCACCCTCAGAGAGATCAAATTCACAGCCTGTGGCCAACTGACGCCTCCCCCGAGACTGCGGAGAGCTGCTTGTCAAAAGCTGCCGGGGGCGTGTGCTGGGTCTCATAGAGGCAAGTCAGACATTCAAACCACTTGTTTGTGTGTGGCCTGGGCAGCCCTCAAAACTCCTGCATTTGTTCGTTCTCTCATCCTTGAGGGGGTCTAATGATGCCTAATGAGGTGATGCATGAATCCTGCCTGTCAGTGAGGGTTCAGTAACTGTTGTTCTATTCCTGGTTTCCTTTCAAAAATATTTCACATCAAAAAGAAATTTTTGTACATTGAACAAAGAAATAAATGTAGGTCACAGCCCTTCCTGGACTTCCTAGTTGGGGGAAATGATACACACACAGGTGAGTCGAGTAGCGACACTTAAACACCTCCGATCATGCAAGGGGAGCAATGACCGTTCCCCGGTTCACAGAAGGTCCTGACATGGTTCCCCCACGGCAGGGATTCCCTGAGCCCTCTTGCTCCAGCGGGGCAGTGGTGTGCGGAGAAAAGTCCAAGTATCTTCAGTAGATACCGAAGGCTGCACTGGTTGAAAAGTGCCCCTCAAAATTCACGTTCACCGTGAACCTCCAAATGAGGCCTTACTTGAAATAGCATCTTTGCAGAAGTGGCTGGGCAAGTTAGGGTGAGGTCATGTCGCATTTTTAGGGTGGGCGCCAATCCAACGTCCTCATAAGGAGAGGGAAGCGGAGACACGACGCACAGGCAGGAGAAACTCACACACAGACCCAGAGACGTGCGTGGAGAACACGTTTGACAGCAGAGGAGGAGGTTGGAGAGATGCTGCCACTCACCGAGGACGGCCAAGCATCGCTGGCAGCACCGGAAGCTGCGAGAGGCAAGGAAAGATCCACCCTCAGAGCCTTCGACGCCGGCATGGCCCTGCCAACACCCTCATCCTAGACTTCCTGCCTCCAGGACTAAGACAATACATCTCCGTTGTTCAAGCCACCAGGGTGCGGTACGTTGTTACGGTGGCCCTAGGAAAGGAGACACAGGTCTTCCCTGCCAAGGTTCCAGCCAGGTCTCTGTACTGGTGATTCTTTCTTCCCGGGCTCCAGCTGCCCCCAGCACCTGCTCCATTACACTGTCAGACACGAGGTAACCGCTCTGCCTGAGTCGAGGCATGACGCTCTTTTTTTTTATCCCCCTAAAACTGTCAACTGTATGTTTTTGATCAACATCAAACAAAAATGAGGTAAGAAGAAAATTTAGTTCTTCAAAAATAGACTTTTTTCTTCATAGTGACAGGTTCATTCAAATTTTTCGTGTTTGCATTTCAGTTATTTTGATCTCGATGTTTAACAATAAACAAAGCAAACAAAAATAAGAATCGTTGTCATTTTGCTTTTGTCACTTGTTATTTATGCCTGTCCTTTATAGGGCATTCTCTGTCTTTCAGGAGCAAATGGTTGTAACAAAACTGACCCTGGGCAAATGCTCATTCAAATCCAGCATGTTGTTTCAAAAGTATCTTTTGAAAAACAGGCCATATACTCTTTTAAAAATCAAGGTTGTGAAAGGCAAAGAAAGAACAAGGAGATGCTCCCCCAGACTGAAGGAGGCTAAGGCCACGAGCCAACCAGATGCAGCCGGTGACGCTGGCTCGGAGCAGAAGTCTGTATGCTTCTTTGTGTCTCTATTAAGAACATTAGCGGGACACATGGCAGCACTTGAAGAAGGTCTGCAGATTGGAGATTAGTACTGTACCAAGGTGAGTTCTTGATTTTAATCATTGCACTGTGGCGACATAAGGAACACACTTGTCTTTAGAAAATGCACACTGAAACATTTATGAGTGACATAGCATTTTGTCTACAGTGGTGGCAGGCAGAATTTAAAAGGCAAAGAAAACAAGAGGAAACACTCAAATACATTATGGCAGGATTGAGGATTATGACAGAACAAAAGGTAGAGAAGAGATTTAGAAAATAACGGACCTATATTCTGCAAAATTTTACAAGAACGAACTAGAAAATTAGGCCAAATTGTCAAATCAGACTTACAAGAATCAGAAATGGTACCATTCGTTATCAAGCTTTGCCAGTAATACGAAAGGTACAGGTAATTACGAGACCCCAGGGAAGCAGGAAGACCCAGACCACTGATGCAATTCACACGTTCACAATCCCCAAGATTTATTATCATCATGTACAAGGCACCCCTTTCACAAAGGAAACCATTTTAATTATGAAAATATCTTCATTTTATACGTCAATAACTGCATATCTGACCTTGACATTTTCCGGGGGCCCATGTGCAATATAGACCTATGGGTCCTGTGTTTGTTTACCATGTGCAGTCTAGACAGACAGGTATAGCTTGCTAAAAGCATTCTATAGATTAGAACTTCCTGTTATCCTTCCGGTAGTAAAAATCACGAGGAAGTCTGATTTTCATGTTTACAAGGAGATTGGACTGAAGCATTTCTTTTTTTCTTTGTCTGTCCTGAGTCTCTGAGAGAGAGAATGGATTACAGAGCAGCAGCTCACTCTTTTCTTTCCAAGACCCACACTATCCCCTGACACCTGTCTGGAAGTATCTTGTATGTATGTATGTACTTATTTATTTTGAGTCTGAGTATCACTCTGTTGCCCGGGCCAGAGTGCCGTGGCATCAACTTAGCTCATAGCAACCTCAAACTCCTGGGCTTAAGGGATCCTCCTGCCTCAGCCTCTCGAGTAGCTGGGACTACAGGCATGCGACACCATGCCCGGCTAATTTTTTCTATATACTTTTAGTTGGGCAATAAATTTCTTTCTATTTTTAGTAGAGATGGGGGTCTCGTTCTTGCTCAGGCTGATTCCAAACCTCTGACCTTGAGCGATACACCCACCTCAGCTTCCCAGAGTGCTAGGATTACAGGCGTGAGCCACCGCCCTTGGCCATGGAAGTATCTTGTTTTATATCTGTTTTCTTGGCATCCATCTGATTAGCACCCTCAAAAGAGCTCCCCTTTGGAAAATCAATTGCCTGATCATTATACCCATAATCAACAGTGGAATAAATTTTTTTTTAAAAGGCGCCAGACCTTGGTAATTTTATACAAATAATTTCAAAAATTAAAAAATATTATGAACTCCGTACTATTTCAGGGTGTAGTGGACAATGATGACAAGCTTCCCAATAGTTCGCGTTAGGTGACAGAATGGTTCTGACACTAGGACGGGACACATATTGTACAAATGAAAATGACTACAGATCAATCTAAGTTTGTAGGATCTGGTAGCACAGCTGGATATAGGAAGTGATTGATCAAATTAAAAAATCTGCGTCTGGTTCTGTCATTTGCTTCTAATTTCCTCCGCGTTGGCTTCATCCTTCGGCAAGCGCTCTTTATGTATACAGCAGTTATCTGATGCATGCTGATGAAACAGACATTTATCCTGAAAACCATCCATCTCAATGTTATCTTTCGAGTTAAATCTGCTTGTTGGCCATGATAAATGTTTAACGGGTGGTACAGACGGAGGAGGAGTCAACAGCCACTCTGAAATGTCACTCAAAGAAAGAGTTTCGAGAGCAGCAATTCTCAGCGAAGCACAATAGAAGGGGGAGTTACAAGGAGCTTAGGAAAGGACATCTTTTCTGAATGAAGACAGATTCATATAAGAACATTAGCAAGATTTTATCTACATTTAAATATTTGTTTTGTGCCCCTGTTGTATCCTGCCTTTCGTCATGGAAAGTTCTGGAGAAGACTGTCTGCTCTACTGGCTCTAGAGCTCTTTGCATGGGAGGTGCCGGTGTACCCCTTTTAGAGGGGCCGCCGATACACGTGTGTGTGGTGACTGAATTGGATCACCGCTGTGTTCTCCGCTCTCTCCTCTCTTCAGAACTTTGGTATTCAAAATTTCCTCTCTGTTTGACCCATTTCCTGTAGAAGAAGCATTAAGATGAAGACGCTTACGAGAGTTCCAGTCCGGCTGGCCGGGTTCTCCGTAAGCACAGAAACAGCTGCCCGGACGGAATGTTTCCTAAGTGACGAGCGGGGGAGGTCTGCTAAAACAACCCCGTCAGTTCATCAGATTGCTACCATGCTTCTTTTTACAGTGCCTGTGAGTGTTCGCCGTTTTTAAAAACATCTTAACACAATATTTCTTCATGCTTTTGACCCACGGACCGGAAGTCAGGCTGTGGGAAGCCAGGTGGGCTGTGCCAGGGCCTCACTGTGTGGGCATCAGGCGTCCCATGGCACCCCGAGGGCCTGGGCAGCCTTGTTTCCCAGTGGCTCAAGGGACCCAAGTTGCTTCCTCCCTGGACTTGGTCACAGTTGTGCTTCGCCCGATTTCTGCTTCCTCTGAGACTCCTGCTGCCTGCTCCTCCTGTTGCTGTGCTCTGCCTCACTGTGTCCACTGCACGGTGAGCCCAGCAGCACCAGGATGCCGGGATCAGCCCTCTGGGGTCGCGGCAGGGACCTGTCGCCCTTAGTTCTTGTTAGGGGGAGAATTCCAGACCTAGTGCGCTGCTCCGTATATCCCAGGCAACCAGGTTTGCCAGATTTTTACACCCCATCCGTACAAAGCAAAACCTTCCTACTCAGTGGCATTTCTGGACTACTATTTATTTGAACAGGGACAGTTTGCTAATTAAAGACATTTCTATGGCAGATTTATGTAACGATGCTTCGAAATCTTACTATATCCACCTCTGAAGTACATATTTCTGATTAGCTAACTACTAGCTAAGTATCTCTAGGTATTTGATTAAAATCAACTTTCATGCACATTGATCCACCACTCTTCATTCTGAGGTAGTTAAAAATGTGTTATGCATGGTAATCTGTATGTCAGGAACCTTCTTTCACTGCTTCTAACATCCTTAAGAAAAGGAAAAGATGTAGGCACGTCAAGGATTTCCATCATGTGCCAATCCCCTCCAAAAAGGAAATGAAATCAGCAAGGTGTGGCTTATTACTGACCTCAGTTGAACTTAACGTGCACATGAACACATGTGTTATAAACACAGGAGAGCAATGGCCTAGGATCCAGTAATTGATGAATAGACCTTCTTCTTTGTCCATTCCAAAAAAATAAAAAAAGCTGATTTACATGTTTTAGGGTTTTTGCTTAGGGTTTTCCCCCTGATTTCTAGAGTTCCACCAAGCTTACAGGTTGCACTGACATTGGAGATGAATGCCTTTTTTTTTTTTTTTTTTGCTACATCAAAATCCTTAACTATTTGAAGAAAGCTATGATGTCTCCCTTTTGCTGCTTCAAGCTGAACACCACTAGTTTCTGCAGACTTTCCCTACATCCTGCTGCTTACTGAGGACTTATATGACTTACAAGGGTTGGCAACGTCCTTCTAACAGTGCACCCCAGATCCTACCAGAGTTCTGGCTGTAACAACCGAAGCGGAATACTTTAGGACTGACATCTCCCTTTCTTTTTGAACCTCTTTTAATGTGGCCCAAGAGCGTACTCACTTGGGTTTTCTTGGTCAGTGAATTATGCTAGAGATTCCTTTGGAATTCCAAAGTTTCTAAGTCCTAAATTTCTTTAATTATAAACTGCTGTTAAGTAATTTTGGTGCATAATTCCAATGCCCAGCTCAATATGATACTTATTAAGTTTCATTGTTTTGGATTTAGACCGTCATTTCAGACTGCTGAGGTTTTGAGGGTTTTTTTTTTTTTGCTTGTTTGTGTTTATTCCAGCCTATACATTTACTATCCATCAGAGCTCTCTGTCTTGAGTGGATGTGACAGGCAGACCATTTTCTTTCGAGACTCATCTCTAAGCCCCTACCGCAAGTGCCGTGGCATGCCGCCGGAGAGCGCACGTACTATCCCGCCCGCCAGCACGCGGAACTTGCTGTGGACGCACCCAATCCGAGAACCGCCTGCATAGATACACACGGTTTCCATTCATAAACAAGAATCGTACATTTAAACACATCAAATGTACTAAGAAGTAGATGTACATGATTGTTAAAAGCGACTTTTATTATACCTCAGTATGATTTTCCTTTCTGTGGCAGTGCACGTCTGAAATGGTAGTGGAAATTAATGAGGAAAGGTGACCCTGGGCGTGAACTTTCACTGACACACGCGTGTCCTGACGAAGCGGGGGATGACGTGCGGACGAGACTTGGAGGAGTGTGGGCTGCGGCAAACCGTGGAGTTGCTTCTAAGAAAGGGATTGGGTGCGTCAGGTCTACGGAGCTCAAGAGAGAGCAGGGGAACTGGGAACGGAAGGTGCACCTGCTCAGGCCTGAGGTGACCGGGAAGGAGGCCTGCCCGGCCACCCTGCACCCTTGTGCTGGAGAAGTATCACTCCCACCGATGCTCTACATAGCGTTTGTCCTCCGCTGCCTTTTCAACTAGACAAAACTTGGCAATAGATAAGTGCAAGGGGGCTGAGGTTGGTATTTTATCTGAAGGAGCAAAGAAGGGAGGGACGAGACAGAGGCCGATTAGGGTCAGAGACGGCTGAGAAAGGAAGGTTTTGGTGCGAGGTTCCTTGCACTTGAGGAGAAAACAGGACTGGACCAGCACAGGGAGGGGGCGCATCTGGGGGGATTGACTTCATCAAAGGGAGGAGGAGAAGGCAGAGGAAACCAGGGGAGATACTAATTTTATTGTCCAAGTTAAAAATTAGTTAGTAGATACCTGTAAGATTCCTAAAATAGGTGAATGTGGGGGAATATGGGGAAATTGGGGGAAGACTGCACAGCGCCAAATTGTCCCTTAGAATTCCTAAGGAGGGGGAATATTTCCTGCCGTAGCAGCACAGAAAGGCTGGCAGTATAAGAACCCAGAACTCGGTGTGGTCAGCAATGTGGTTTTTCCGCTCTTCCTTTTTCTGCTTCTATTTTTGCAGACTTCGGACATGGCACTCAAATCCTATAATCAAATTAGGTTGCCAACAAAGGAGGAATTCCAGATGAAAGCAAGTGCTAGCATGAATGAGATTCTTTAAGAAAACATTTCCTATTTATGTCATGAATCATATTCGTTTTTTTCTCCCACCCAATTATGCACTAAAATACCATGGTTTTGCTATGTGATTTTTCTATTTGGTTTATTCGCACACCATAGTGTCAAAGAGGTGTACTGTTTAATAAGCTTAACTGAGGTAACCATTGGCTTTCACACACAAACTGCTAAACAAAAGATAAATTCACAGATCTTAGCATGTGGGTGGAGAGAGTTGGTAAATCAATTGTCATAATGTCTGTAATCAGCCGCTTTGTACTGCTTGACAGCTTTTCTGTACAAAAATCTGCATCCTCTTTTCAGATAAAAAAAATGTGGAACCATAACAGAGTGGGTTTGTACATTTAAAAAAATTAACACTAATATCTTGAGAAATAAATGTGTCACTAAAAATGGCATTAATTGGAACAATTCATACTTAATTCCTATTTTTTTTTGTTGGCATACTTACAGGTCGAGAATAACATGACGAAAGAGTCTACAAAGCCCAGAAATTTCCGTGTTGAAAAAAATTGTAGGAAATGAATTTGAATACCGACAAGCAAAAGTTAGCTGATAGCATTGGATGGGAAAGAGAGAAGTGTGTAGGAGGAGGCTGAATGTGAGCTCCTTCCAGACTGGGCTCTGCCAATTGACGTCAGCTCGACACGAACCTCCCCCAGATATTGCAGGCCAGCTGGGCTGGCCAACTGTGCAGGCTGTGGGGTTGGTGCTAAAATATTTGGATGTGGCTGTGGAGAGTGAATAGACGCTTAGAATCACAGGCTGTTCTCAGAGCTAGCAGAAGCCTTGGGAATTAAACTCCTATGAAAAAAGGATGTTCTCCCAAACTCATTTTTGTCATTTATATAAAGCAGAAAAATTCACACTTTTAAATCAGATTCGAATTTCGTAATAGGAGCAAGGAGTTAACAGCTTTTGAAAACAAATTATTTTGCAAGTTCATATTTTAGGGCTCAAGAATCTGACATTCTAGCATGTGGATGAGAACTGGGACATTTTTTTTCTTTTAAAAAAATCGGGAGTAACACTTGCAGGAAAGGGAACTCGAGGCTCAGCCACCCAGGGTGTCTAAGTCAGTCCCTGGGGGGTACTGCAG
This sequence comes from Mirza zaza, assembly GCA_008750895.1. Lineage (NCBI taxonomy): Eukaryota > Metazoa > Chordata > Mammalia > Primates > Cheirogaleidae > Mirza > Mirza zaza. Next base: position 85,022 of record VSMD01117702.1, on the reverse strand, counting down.
GTAATCACTGGGCACTCGCTCTGGGCCTGGCCATATTCTGGGGACTTGAACAAAATCAGTGGCACAAAACAAAACAAAGAGAATTCCCTTCCCCCCGGGACGGACAGAGTATGGAGGAGACAGAGGATGAAAAACAGACATAAGTCAATGTTTAATACGAGATGGAAACAGTGTGAAAAAGTAGAGCAGAGTAGGGGGATTTGGAAGAGGTGTTGGCGAGGGGTGGGACGGGGGCAATTTCCAGGGTAGGGCATGAGGTGTCGGTCTCAAGGAGAGAGAGTGATGTGGGCAGGGCCTGGAGGGAGGCGAGGAAGTGAGACCCGCAGAGGTCTGAGCACGCCGGGCAAGAGGGAGGCTGCTGCCAAGCCCCGAGGTTGAGCCACAGCCGGTGTCCCGGAGCCACAGCGAAGAGTGGATGCCACTGGGGCCGGGGGCCAGGCAGGGCCAGAGAGGTAGGAGATGTGATCGGGGAGGGTGTTCAGGACATCCATTAGGGCCCGAGTCCTGCAAAGTCTTAACCTTTCACCCAGAACAAAACAGAGAGTTTTAAGCGGAGAAGCCAGAGTGACATGATCTGATTTATATTTCTAAAGGGTCATTTTGGTGGCAATCTGGAGACTCATGCCAGGGCAGCAGCAGTGACGGGGAAGGAAGGTTCAGGTTTTGGATACGCTGCACCTTCCAGGCGGTGCCAGCTGGGTGGGGTAGAGGAAAGCAGGCAGGATGTGTGAGTAAAAGGTGTGTCAAGAATAACTTGACATTTTTGGCCTAAGAGAAGGCGTTTCCGTCAACAGAGTTGGGGATTAAAGTGCCATTCAGTCCCCTACTATGTGTTAAGCGTGGTGCCCGGTGCTAACTCTCTAGGCATGAGCTAGATCAGTATTTTTTCGTCTTTGGGTCACGACCAATTCGATTGCTAAAATTTGGTGATTCTCAACTAGGATTTTTAAAAAATCAAATGGAATAATGATGCGGTCATTTCGGTGTTGCACCAATGCACCTAAAGTGGTGCCGAGAATACCAGCTGCTGCCAGCTTAGGCTGAATCATCACTGAGTGACAGCTGTGGCCATAAGGAACTACCATGTTTCCCTGAAAATAAGACCTACCCATAAAATAGGACCTACCCATAAAATAAGCCCTAGCAGGGTGTCTAAGCATTTGCACAATAGAAGCCCACCCCCAAAATAAGACCTAGTGACAGGCGTGGCTACACAGCGCATCTGCACAACCCATGCGTTTGGTTGCAGAGTGGGAAAGAAGACGAGCAGCCCTTCTCATCTGCCCCATCGTGACAGCTGCTATCCCAGAGGTGATCAGAAAGGTGAGGGCAGCCCCACCAACAAGGTTGGCTCCCCCTGTCGGGTCCTGGCCACCCTGTGCATGCTGCAAGCTGAGGCTTTGAGGGGAAAATCACACATGCCCTGAAAATACGGTGTCTTCTTGAGGAACAAAAAATATAAGACCCTGTCTTATTTTTGGGGAAACACGGTACCTTGCCCAGGGATGAGCCCAGCTGATGCCTGGCTGGTGTGGCTAAAGGTCTAACTGTTTGACTGCAGTTCGGAAAGTATCAAAAGGACCAACCAAGCACCAAGGCTCCCCAGAGGATGGGCTGACACCTCAGCAAAGAAGAGCTCCATCTTCCTCTTCTGGAGAGCAGGAAAACACCAAGCGCCAAACCCCACTGCGGTCCAGCTGAGGGTGGGCGGAGTTTGCCAAGAGAATAGAGAGGCTGCGTGTGGGTGAGCAGGAGCAACAGGATCTAGAAAACATCTTCTGGCAGCATCCCAAGGCCTGGGCAAGGAGCAGAGAGGGGTCTGGAACTTCCACCGTGGCTCCCGAGGCCACATTTCCATGAGAGACGAGTGGCGCCGGCTGAGTCGTAGGTGATGTCTCTGAGTGAGGCGCAGGTCCCTCCACACAGCAGGAGGCACTGTGGGTCATGGCGCATCTGCATCTCGTACCCAAAAGGTTGCACAGCCTGGGTGATGTTTCTCAGAGAATGATGCACTATAAATTCATGGCTTCTGGATTTGTTTACCGTACGTTTACATTTAGCTAAAAACATTCAACAGATAAGACTCTTCCAGAAAGTACAATTTGTCAGAAGGCCCAGCTATCAATATGTAGTGTGTCCAAAAAAAAGGTCAGACAGAATCATACACTTTTTTTCTTTCCTGGGAGTGTCTCCCTGCTAATCTCCCACTCCCCAAGGGGTTCTTTGCCATGACACAAGATTTAATACTCTGGCAAGAACCCCCAAGACAGTGTAAATATAAAGCTAGACTGATTTGGAGTTTTGGAGGTGGTGGCTTTTTCTACAAAGTGACATAGGTGCCAGAACTGCCATGGTAGACGGTGGAGGGAGAAATCTTAGAAAAGTGGTCATGGATGAATATACAATCTAAGCCCAGAAAACCACAATCTGACTATGTTTTCTGGAATGCCCAGAGGTTACCCTATTTACTATATTTTAATAATGCAGAATGTGCTAACTTCCAGCCCAGATAAGGTAACAGGGACTGGATTTCCCCTCTCACTTTAACTATAAGAAAAAGCAAAATATATAAAACAATGGTTTACAGACATTGGGCCCGATGACAATGTAGGATTGAGATCCCTGGAAAAAGGGAAACAAATGAAGGAGCTCTCTGATTGCCTCAGCACGTGCCCTGGAGGCAGTTTCCAGGCTGCATGGCAGGGATGTAAAATCAGTCAGAGCCTGCTAGTCCTACAAACTTTAGGATACATATATTAAACTTCATGAAAGTCAATGAGGCTAGAATTTGCAGGTGCAAAATACAAGAATGATACAATTACAGAGAGGAAGAGAAGGAAAGTATCAGAGATCTTTAGAGAGGTCTCACTGAATCATTGAGTGAGTACTGTATGTACGTACATGACAGACAATTCCCTATGGCTTCAATAATTAAAAAAGGTCAATAAAAGGGGTAGATGGTACAATTTTGGGAATAGTTCAGCATCCGCTAATGAGAGTGAAAGACCTCATTATACAGGAGGCGTTAGCTAGATCTTTATAAGGGCATCACTTTAGTAGTGTGGTATATCAGTCCTAAACTAAAGACTGCTCTGGACTTACCCTAATGCAGCATTAAAGAAAACCTCAAAAGGATGCAACTGATTTTAACTCTATGAATGAAAAAATATTCAAGGTTTTAGAAGAATGCAACAAAAATCCAAAAACCAACAATGTAAAATTTATGACATCCAGGATGTTATATAAAACTAACTGGCAGGCAAAAAATAGGAAAATATTAGTCATAACCAGGAGACAAATCAATCAACAGACCAGGAGACAAATCAATCAACAGAAACAGAACTAGAAAGGAAAAGATGATGGAACTAGCAAAAGAAAAAAAAGAAATGACAAAGGTATTATAAATATATTCCATATATTCATGAAGGTAGAGGAAAATATGAGCATGATGGAGATATAGAAGATATAAAAAAGATCAAAATTGAACTTCTAGAGATAAAAATACAATATCTGAAATTAACTATATACCAGATCTGTGGTCCCCAACCCCTAGGCCATGGACTGAAGCCAGTCTGCAGCCTGTTAGGAACTAGGACACAGAGCTCTGCTACCCCCACTGGATCCTCCTGCTCACCTCACCATACCCATGGGAAAATAAATTGTCTTCCATAAAACTTAGGAATGGGGAGGAGGTGCACAGCAGGAGGTGAGTGGCAAGTAAATGAGTGAGAAGCTTCATCTGTATTTACAGCTGTTCCCCATCACTCAAATCACCACCTGAGCTCCACCTGTCCCTCCCAACCCTGTCTGTGGAAAAATTGTCTTCCATGAAACTAGTCCCTGGTGCCAAAAGGGCTGGGGACTATTGTACTAGATGGAATTAGCTGCTAGGTCCTGTTGGTTTAAAAAAAAAAACAGTAAACTTGAGGACATAGCAATAGAAACTATCTAAAATGAAACACACAGACTAAAAAACAAAAAGAAACACTGGAAAATTATGAACAGAACATCACTGGCCAATCGAAAATATTAAGCACTCTAATATAAAAGTAATTTGAGTCTCAGAAGATGAGGGGAGGAGTAGAAAAAGGTGTTTGAAGAAATAATGGCAAAACAGTTTACAAATTTAAAATAAACTATAAACCTACAAATTCCAGGAACTCAGTGAACTTCAAGCATGCAAGCAAGAAAACAATAAGAAACAAGGAAAGACCACCAGATAAAGCCAGGTGAAGATACATTATCATTAAATTGCTAAAAACCAGTGATAAAGAGAAAAATCTTAACAGGAGCTAGAGAAAAATGAAATATTGCATACATAGAAAGTATGCTAAGAATGACATCAGACTTCTCACAGAAACTATGCAAGCCAGAAAACAATGGAAGACACATTTAAAATAATTAGAAAAAATAATTAGCCTAGAAGTCTTTAAAAAATGAAAGTAATTTTTCAAAACTTAAAGCTAAATACTTTTTCAGATACAATTTGAGAGAATTCATCATCAGCAAATATTAAAGGAATTTTTTTCAGAAAAAAAGGACAATATTTCCAGATAGAAATGAAATCCAACTAAAGGAATAAAGAGTACCCAATATAGTAAATATATAAACATATGTAATTTTTCATATTTTTTATTTCCTTAAAATATAAATAACAATTTAAAGCAAAAATGACAATAATAGATTGAAGGATTTATAACATATATAGAAATAAATTGTATGAAAACAATAGCCCAAAGAACAGAAGAGGTTAATGTAATTAGACTGCTGTTGGGTTTGTGTACAATACATATGGTAATGTTATTTGAAGGTAGATTGTGATAAATTCAATATGTGTATTGTAAACCCTAGAACAACCACTAAAACGAACACAGAAAAGTATAGCTAATAAACCAATACTGGAAACATTAATAAAATGGAATTATTAACAAAACTCATTTAATTCAAAAGGAACAGAGAAGAAATAGGACAAATAGAAATTAGATAGCAAAATAGTAATTGTCAATCTATTCGTGTGTATAATAAGTACACTACAACTATATGCCGTCTACAAGAAACCCACTTTGGGTATAAAATCACAAGTTAAAAGGAAAGGGATAGAAATGATGCCTTGTGAAAGCACTAATTAAAAGAAATCTGAATGGCTATGTTAATGGCAGCCAAAGTACATGTCAGGACAGAAAATATGACCAGAGATCAAAAGCAACATTTCACAATGAAGAAATGGACAGCTCATCAAGAGAACACCATGGTCTGAAATGCATAACAAAGGTACAAAGAACATGAAGCAAAAACTGATAGAACTGGAAGGAAATAAAACCACCCAGATCTATAGTTACAGTTGGAAACTTTCACATTCTTTCCTCAGCAGTGAATAGAACAGGTAGACAAAACACGAGTAAGGATATAGAGGACTGGAGCATTGTTTGATTGGTTGATATTTGTTTGATTGATATGGCTGCTGTAACAAATGACCACAAACGCAGCAGTATAAAACAGAACAAATGAGGCACATCAATTACAATGAGCACACCACTCAGGTGGGGCAGGTTGGTAACGGGAGGCTATGCCTGCCTGAGGGCAGGGAGTATATGGGAGCTTTCTGTACTTTCCTTTCAATTTTGCTGTGAACCTAAAACTGCCCTAAAAAATAAAGCCGTTTAAAAAGTCAATTGGCCAAGAGATGGAGAACAGGCTACTAGCTTCTCGGGTTAGAGATGGAGGGGCAGGAGCAGGTGGGGAGAAGGGGACGGACTTGACTTCAAGAGGCAGCGCAGGGAAGGTCTTCGTGGGGATGGAATAGTTCTGTACCTTGATTACAGTAGTGGTTACATGAGTCTACACAGGTGGCAAAATGACACAGAAATAGAACTGTCCACACACGTTGTACCAATGTCAATTTCATGGTTTTGATATTGTACTACAATCATATAAGACACACCCATTGGGTGAATCATGGAACCTCTCTATACTCTTTTTGTAATTTTCTGGGTTTATAATTATTTCCAAATAAATAGATTTTTTAAAAAATTATTCTCTTACAGTGTTGGAGGTCAGAATTCTGAGATGGGTTTTGCCAGGCTGTGGATGTCAATCGTGCTGACTTGCACAATGGTTGTAGGAGGCTTAATAGTGGCCCTGGTGATGATATCCAGGTCCCCATCCCTGGACCTGAGAATGTCCCCTCTCGTGGTAACAGGGACCTTGCAGATGTGGTTAAATGAAGTATTTTGAGATAAGGAGATTATCGTGGAGTATCTGGGTGCAACCTAAGTGTCGTCACAGAATCCCTTATAAGAGGCAGGCAGAGAGAGGTTTGGAAACAGAAGGAAAGGCATGACGTGAAGACAGAGCAGAGGGAGAGATTCGCAGGTGACACCCTGCTGGCCCTGAGGGTGGAGGAAAAGGTCAGGAGACAGGAATGCAAGCAAGGCAGCTGTAGGGGCGGAAGGCAAGGGAACAGGGACTTCGGTGCCTGCAGGGGGCATAGCCCTGCTGAAATGAGGCAAGGATCTCACCTCTGCCACTTCCGTTCACCATAATATTGGAGGTCCTGCATGGTGCCACAAGGCAAGGAAAAGGGGAAAAAGCGCACAGATTGCAAAGGCAAAATTAAAACTGACTTTATTCACATACTATATGCTGTCTATGTAGAAAATTCCCAAGAATCTGTGTAAAAGCTGCTAGGACTCTTAAATGGCTCCAGCAGGATGGCAGGTTCATAATATGCAGAGATCATGTATTTTTATATACACTAGCAATGATTGATTGGACATTAACATTGAAATAATACCATTTACAACAGTATCAGAAACACAAAATACTTAGGGATACATCTAACAAAATACATGCAAGACCTCTAGACAGTAAACTAAAAAGAAGAACATTACTGGAAAAAAATTGAAGACCAAATAAACAGAGAGAGATACCACACTCATGGAACAGGGGAATCAATATCGTCATGATTATTTCCTTTCTCCAAATTGACCTATATCTTCAGTGCAATTTTAGTCGAAATCCCGGCAGGTATTTTTATAGAAATTGGAAAGCTGATTCTAAACTTTATTTGCAAATGCAAAGGACCTAGAATATCCAAGATAGTTTTGAAAATGATGACAAAGTTGGAGGAATTGTGCTACTTGATTTCAGGGTTATGATAAGCGAATGGTGGTGTGTGCATGCAAAAACATACTACGAGGCAGTAAAAAGGAACAAATCCTGATATATTATACTCAACAACATGGCTGAATCTCAAAGGCAGCGCGCTAAGTCAAAGAAGTCAGATATGGGAGACTACATACTGCACGATTCCATTTCTATGACATTCTAGGAAAAGCTAAACCGTAGTGATAGAGGTCAGAGGAGTGGTTTCCAGGCCCCAGGTTTGGGGGGAATGGATGGAATGCAAAGTGATATCAGGGGAAATTTTTGAGGTAATAAAAAATTCTATATCATGATAAAACTCAGTGAATTCTACACCTAAACTGTTGAATTTTATTGTGTGTAAATCACACTGCAATGAAGTTGATTTTAAGACAACAAGGAAAGCCATGTAGGAAAGAGCACCAGTATTACTGACAGCCCCTACCTTGATGGATGACCATTAAGTGGTGCGATGTTTCCAGCAGGTATGATGTCTGGGTCTGGGAACAAGGGTGGAAGAAAGAATGTTCCTGCCTCCCAGCACCACAGTGACCCCAGTAAATCAACCGCCCGGTGAAATACGTGCTTGCAACTTCAGGGTCTACAACTCTAGGGGTTCTGTTCCCGGAGGGCAAACATTTCCACAATTGCATCTGGGGACACAATAAAAGTCCCATTAAAATTCAAGCTGTGGCTGTCACCCTGTCATTTCAGGATCCTCGTGCCAAGAGAGCGGCAGGCGAGGAAGGAGGAATCACGTTGGCAGGGCAAGGGGCTGGGCTGGTGCTTCACACCGGGGAAGGAAAGAACGTGTGCTGTTCAGTACGACCCGGTAGTGTCCCTATGCTCAGTTTTTAAACTGAAAAAAAAATTTAAATAGTCTCAAACTTACGGAAAAGTTGTATCTGAGAAGATATAAAGAATTTTTTTTCACTTGAATCTTTTGAGAGTAATTTGCCAAACTGATCTCCTATTGCCCTCTAGTACTTTAGTGTGTATTTCCCAAATATGAAGACGCCGTCCTATACAACCACAAAGCAACCATTAACACCGCGAACAGCGACACTGTTATCTAATCTGCAGACCCCATTCAAGCTCTACCCACGGGAGCTGTGCAGCTGGGTCAACACTGCGGGTGACGGTCCTTCCCCTCCTGGGTGAGGTGGCATCCTAGAGGCACACTCGGAAACAACTGCAGCAACACCTCCATGCTGTTTTCTGGACTAGGTCTTGACTGACACACAGACCCAGAAGGGTGAAGCGTGAAGGTTTCGCTGGAACACTGGCAGTATTCACGAGGCCACACAAAGTCTGGGGCTACAGGGATATGTTCATTTGTCTCTGGGTTTTCATTCGGTTTATTCATGGATATTCCAGTTTCTCGCTGGGCACGTTAACCGGGATTCTATTTCCGCCCACTGGGAAGTGGAGAATGACCGCATGAGTGGCTTTGATCAGACACTTAGAGGAGGAAGCTGATGGGCCAGGCCTCGGTTTCTCCCTTAGTGGTGGAGAAAGCACGTGTCAGGGGCCCTGCGTCTGTCTGGCTCCCAAGCGACCACAGTGACTAACGTCCTTCCACCTGCCCACAGCGAGCAGGAAGCGTGAGCAAGGGGTGTGCTGCTGTCCACGCCCTGAGACATGGGGGCCCCTCCCACACTGGCACGACCACGGCTCACCTGAGTCACGCGCTAACTGCAGGATTACTCACCCCCGGGGAGGCAGTGTTTGGCCCAGGCTGCAGAAATCACTTTCTTATATAAATATGCTGTTTCTGTAAGGTTGACACGTACTTCCTGCCCTTCCAACTCAGCGCTGTGGAGGCGGATTATTCTGTGCTCATTTCATGCATGGTGTTCCCGTTTCTTAAGGGCAGGTAGCAGTTACAGCTGGTGGCATTTGGGGAGAGCAAGTGACCACCTTTTAGGCTCTTTATTCTCCCTGTGTCATCGCATCAGAGGGCTTTCGGACGTAACCTTTTGATTTACAAGCAGAATTTGCACGTTCCAGAGGTTTTTCTCTTTGCTCTTTACCTACCCGGCCTGCACCTGCCTCGGCAGAGACTGCTCGGTGCAGGTGCAGCCCTGGGGTGACGGGCTTCCTGCAGGCCAGAGCCCAGAGGCCCTTCCTGGTATGGTTGCACAGGGGTTTCTTACCACTCTCGGAGACCGTGTTACTTATTAGGAGTGAGTGTTAATTTTAAACTAGGAAAAAACTCAAAATTTGGGAATGCATGATGCCATGAGACAATCGATGATCAGTAATCTGCATCTTCATGTACATCCAATAATAGTGCATGTCCACTCTGGCTTTGCGAGAGTGACGAGTGTCACCGACTCTAGTCACAATCGTCTACAACAGAAACAGGTACGCGTGCAGTCACCTTGAACACCTCGAGCTCCTTCCGCGCCCGGGCTCCGGTGTGTCCTGGCTTCTCTAGGGCAGGGTCTCCCTGCTCCTCATCTCCGCTAGTCCCTATTCAGATAAAAATGTCCTTTCTCAGAGAACTCAACCCAACATCCATGTAGGTTCTTTTGTTATATTCTGTATTTTTCTTCTTAATCTTAATGTATAGTAATTGTATATTTCATTTTATGGCTCTATGTTAGTGTCTGTGTCTCCACTGGGTTACATGCACCAAGAGGAGAGCTCACCACGGCGATTGCGTGATTTGGGACTTTTCCTGGCACAAAATAGATCCTCAATCTGTATTTTGTTGAATAAGTTAACCGGTTAATAACAAGGCAATAACAATTCCCTGTGCCTTTGCTTACCATTTAGCATTGCCATAACCCCTCAGCAGCTGGGTGGCCTTGCGTAAATTGCATAACCTCTCTGAGCCTAGGTTTCCTCACCTGTAACATGTGCATGAAAATAGTACCCTCCTGTAACTGGCTTTGTCTTTTTTTTTTTTTTTTGCTGCCCAGGCTATGAATCCTGTGGGAAGGTAACGCCTTATCCTGTGAGGCCTGTGGAAGGGGACCCACGTCCCACTAGGGAAGCTCAGGGGGACGAATTAACCTTCTCTCACAGCCCCAGCAGCTAAGATGTGAGCCTGTGACCCAAGCTCAGCTCATCAGATGCCGTTACCGAGACGCTGACCCCCGAGGGAGGGTGACGATGGGGAAAGTGAGCCGGGTACCACCCCTTACTTTCCACCTGCAGGCTGGGATCATCTAGTCCACTTCTCCATGGTATTTAGCGAAAAAAAAATAACATAATAAATAATTACTTTCAAGTTCTCAAATTCTCAAATGAAGTCAGACGCGATTATCGTTGTTACTAATTTTATGTAGTGATTTAGACTTAGGATGTAAAATTCGGCATTGGTGTCCTAGCCTTAAAGTGTGTATTAATAGTTCTAATTTTATGACTAATGCCGAAGGATAAGTTTCTTTTCTCTCTAAACAAAATTCAATGGGCACAAAATGTACCTTGCCATTTCATGGTGGACTTTAGTTAAAAAAAAAAGTATTTCTATTGAAACCTTTTTCCTTTTGGAAAATTGAGGGCAAAGGATATGTTATAGGTTGTTTTCTCTCCAGACCAAATATATATATATATATATATATATATATATATATATATATATATTTCTAGTAGCTTCCAGTTTCAATGTCAGCATTTCCCTGAATTCCACTGAGGCCGTACCTACAGTCACTCCCAGTGCCATCGGCCGGAACTAAAGGTCCTCCAAGCACTAATGATGCCCTGCTCTGAGACCTGCTGCCAAAACAGTAATTCATGCGGTAAAACAACATGGTATTATTTTAGCTTAACCTAAAACAAAGAAGAAATACAATCTTAAAGAGGGAAAGAACCTTAAATAGGATATGGTCCAGCTGCTTCATTTTGCAGATCGTGAAACCAAAGTACAAAGAAAACAATTGACTCCTCCAAGCACTAGTCGGTACTCTGCTCTACCCACCCCTCCCGCCTCCCCCCGCCCCCCCCGCCCCCCAGGCTCCTGCCAAGCCCGGCTCCCTGACTGTCTCCTCCTCGCTGACGGTTCTTCCTCCCTCAGTGGAACCAAGTTGCACAACAGGGAAACATTCTGTGGAAAACATGCATGATTTGGGGATGCACCATGTGCCGGCTTGGTTTGACTCACCTCTTACAGCAGGCGGCCCTGAATCTTTATTTTGCTAGCGCAGTGCCCTGAGTCCCTCTCATTGTCTTTAGTAAATTAGCTTCCCATGTCTTTTTTTTTTTTTTTAAGAATGCACCTAAACAAGTAATAGATCTGAGATTCTGGTTGTCCCTCACTCGTCCTCTGAGTGATGCCACTGATCTGTGTGACGTATGCAGGCAGAAAACCTCGACCCCTTTGTGCACCAACATGGGTCACAGGCGGTGACACCTCGTGCCCACGGCTTGCCTGACCCGGCCTCTCGACAGAACCAGGGCTCTCCTGTCCTGAGTGGCTCTGGTTGCTCTCAAGCTTCCGAAAGTGATTGAATCAGAGACAATTTGGAAAGGGCTGCCTCAGTCAAGAGGTGTGAAGGGTCTGGAATTTTCCCTACTTGCAAGCTGCCACCAGCCTGCCACACCTGCACGGATGCTGGCCGGGAGGAAGGACAGTCTGTTACTCTCGGACTGGTGGCAGCCGGCAGCCCAGCCCCACCAGCAAAATCCCCACCACACAGCGCAAACAGAACATTTCAACTCACCATTATCTCTACTACGGGAGTGGAACCGTGATCTGGGGCATGGAAAATGTTTATAACTGGCAAGTGTGCCGTCCGCCCCGAGGGCGACATTGTTGCACTGGACCGTGAGCACCTGCCCTTGGCCTGCAAGGCAGTTTCTGCACGAGCATCCTTGAAAAGACAGTCCAGGGTAAAGGTAGTCAGTGTCGTGTGCGCAAGACGTTCAGAAACATAAAAGACCAGTGGAGAATCGTCTCTCAACATCCAGACCTTAGAAAGTTTACTGTAACTCAGGAATTAAATTTTTTTCATCATCCTAGCTTCAGAGCCATTTTCTAAGTGTAAATACTGGATTGTTTACATATTGTAGGCAACTTTTGGAGGGTTTAAGAGTAGTTAAGGAAAGAATCCTGATGATTTGGATATTTTTTATAGATATATGTATATATGTGTGTGTGTATATATATATATAATTTTGTTTTTTAGCGATAGGATCTCACTAGGTTGCCCAGGCAGGACTCAAACTCCTGGGCTCCAGGCATCCTCCCGCCTCAGCCTCCCTAGTAGCTGGGACTACAGGTGCGGGCCACTGTGCCCAGCAATATTTTATTTACACATTTGTTACAGTTGCTTGCTTCTATAAAGCTCCATCTTTTTTAGTTGAAATTTATTAGGGATATTTCTTCCATAAGCCACTTTCTCCAGGTTAAGAGTGCCACGGCGTTTGAGAGGTGGCAAGGGGACCCACAGCTGGCTGGGATTTGCTCTTCACCCTTGATGTGACACAGCTGGCAGGTGACACAGGGAAGACAAAATCCCAGGTCACTGAACTTAGCCGCATCCTCTTTCCCTCGTATTCAACTGTCTCTTTCACGTGTGTCCATGGAGGATAATTTGTTGTCATCTGAGAGCAACTTTCACTGAGCTTTGTGCCTCCACCGCAGTGGTAGGGTATTATTAGCCATCAGAGATTTAGTCAGGGAAGACAGCTAAACTACACGCTCTACATTTTAACCTCGTGCGTCCAGCTTAGTGCCTGCATTGACGAGATTAACATGATAGGAGGTGAATCTCCACTCCTCATCTTGTCACTCAGACGTGCTTATGTTATCTGCGCAAACAGACCTACATTTGCAGATTCTATGGATAAAATAATCAGGATCAAACACAGCCTGGGCGTCTCATAGTAATTTGGAAAATGCGTGAATCCAACACCTGTCCGCCTTTCTCAGTCCCGTTCCTGAGACGTCAGCATGTGGGATATTCAGCAGTGTGATGAACACTCATCCCTAACAGACAAGACATTTCAGGGTGATAATTATCAATTAGAATGTCCTAACAGCCCACCTGAAGCGCTGAGGTTTTCACTACTCTATGCTTTTTATAGCAAATGTAGCAGGCCAAAGATAGAAAAATATTTTTAAAAGATCTCCTATTACCCCAGCTCTTAGTTTTCCATTCACAGATGGGAGGACTCCAGAGCGAAGTCGGTCATGAGACATGACTCACGCGCACCTCAGTGTGGTTGTCAGTGAATGCTCGGCTCCTACCTCCTCTCCCCGGGCCCTGTGGTCGGGGATGTCTCTGTTGGGTGCCCACCGTCTGCAGAGAGAGAAGCTCTCTTTCTTTCACTGTAGGCAATTTGGAGGGTATGAAGAAGTGTAAAGTAAAAAGAACATGTTCACACATGCACACGCACACACGTGCTCTTCCTGTCCCAAAGCAACCAGGGCCAACACTGCATGTGTTAGAGGAAGTGTTCTCTCTGGTGAGAAGTGTGAGAGGGAGGGAGATGAGGGCTTTTCTCATGCTCACCGGTCTTGAGCCAGGGCAAGGGACAGAGTCAGGTTGTCTGACTTTCTCACTGAAGTTTGAGGACCTGCACCTGTCTGGGGCTGTCTGGGGACCTGGTCCAGGAAGGTGCCAGGAGTTTAATTGCTTGAGGGGTCTCCCGAGAGAGACCAGCCTGGTCCCTAGATCTTGCCAGCCACAGGAGGTGTGGGAGATTCTGAGAACATCATCGCTCGGATAAATGCACCCCTGGCCCCAGGACCACACCTGCCCGTAGTCTGAGGATAGCATAAAATCCACAAGAGAGTTTCACCAAAAGCTGTACCGTGTAGGGTCACTAAGAGCTCTGCTTTGCAAAGTGTGTTACAAAGGGGAGAGAGGGTCTCCCCTCAACTGGAAACCTGGCTCCCGGGCTCTCGTGGGCAGCAGCGGTGTGGCTGCAGTGCCCAGCCGTGACCGAGACGTCCCGTGTGGGCAGTGCCCGGCCGAGAGCATCAGCACAGAAGGGAACGTGAACCTGCAGGTGCCACGTGCTGCAGACAGCAGCATTCACGGACACAGAGGACAGTGGGAGACGCCCTCCAGACGCTCGCTTGCGGGCAAGGGTTAGAGCCACGAAACGCCAGCCACAATTTAGTGCATCCCAAACTTCCTGCAGTCAGAATCCCTGGGAAGCTTCCGGAATCACCTTTGTCTTGGGGCTGGTTCCTGGAAATCTATGGGGGTAGAAAGGTCCCGCTTGATGTGGCAACACAAGAACTGGCTTTAAGAATCAGAGCTCAGCTCACACCGTGATCCTCACACCTGCAGCTCTGGGCAGTAGGAGCTATGGGTGTCTAGGTCCCTCGGGGACAACGGCTCTGGGGACAGGACAGGACCAGCTCTGTGGCGGATGCTGGCTCTGGGGCTTCCTGAGTGCCAGGTCAAAGCTAGTCTCCAGCCGACCTCACGTCTTGGCTTCATTCTCCTCCTACCTCTTGCTTCCCTCCTCCCTTGCAGACTCCTCTGGGGCCCCCTCAGCGAGCTGCTTGCAGCAGATGCCGGGAGGGGTCGGCTCCACCTGAAAGGAGCCAGCCTAAGCAGACACAGCATTGCCTGGAGCTGGTTAGAGACGCAGCCTCAGACTGTGCCTATGGACTTGTGGACGTGATGGCTCCCAGGCCACCTGTCTGAGCTTTGGCGTCAGGAGCAGGGCTGAATGGCTTGAGCTCAGAAGTCCCTGGACCCGGGAGGGAGGGGGTGGTGGTGGTCATCGGGGCAGGTGGGTGCGGCTAGGGCTCCCACAGAACAAGGGAGCCCCACCTCCAGCCCCACCCCCACTCACTGTCTGCAGGGGACAGCCCTCTAATGAAATAGAAACTTTCAAAGGAAAAGTCTAAGCAGGCAGACAGAGGCATGTGTGGAAAGGAAAAAACACTTCATACAGCAGCCATGGTAGGTAGAAAAGTGCTGTACTAGAGTTTCTGAGGTTTTCAAAAACTTACAAAGGAAAAAAAAAATGTTTCTAATTTGTGGGTGGGAGAAATATGGAAAACTTGAAATAAATAAATGTTTAACTAAATACCCACAAAATATAGCATGCCAGTGGATTACCCGCAATTTAACTAAACCCATATATATTTAATTGCATTTAATGTGGGATGTGGTGAATTTTGAATATGTTTGCTCTGCAGTGGTTTGGGGCCACTGCAGCTAAGAATACCCACAGCTATAAAAACTGAAATGGCTGTGGAAAGAGAAGCAACCGGGCCAGCTTTGCCTCAGAGGGGACGGTGGGCTGGCTGAGCACACAGACAGCCCCTGCCTCTTGCACCTCTGTAGGTGCAGGTGCAGATGCAGGCGCAGGCACAGGCGCAGGTGCAGGCACAGGTGCAGGTGCAGGCACAGGAGTAGGTGCAGGTGCAGGAACAGGAGCAGGCACAGGTGCAGGTGCAGGCTCAGGTACAGGCACAGGAGTAGGTGCAGGTATAGGTGCAGGAGCAGATACAGGCACAGGTGCAGGCACAGGTGCAGGTGCAGGTGCATGCAGAGGGGGGACAGTGCAAGGCCCCACATGGGTACTTTGCTTCTCACTCCCTTGTTACTTTTTTTCCTGAAAATCTGCATCTTGACAAGTGGAAGGTGTGGGACAGGGAACTAGGGTGAGGACGAGGGTCCTGTGACTGCCCAGGTCTCCCTCCTCTTCCACTGAATGGCCATTTAATGTCACCTGAACGCGGCTAGGATGGTTTCTTTCGAGCATGTCCACCCTCAGTGCACAGGAGCAGCTGCCCTTGCTCCCGGTCGGCCGGCCCTCCCCAGAGCCCACCCTGTGGGGCCCAAACACGTGCCGTCTGGCAAGTTACCTAGAGCCTGGCTCAGTGACGCAGGCTGTTTAGCTTCACTTATTTTCTTTTTAAAAACATCAGTTTATGGACTTGAGTTTGACTTTGGTAAGGTATGATTGGCATACACTGAAACACACCCTGTTAAAATGTACAGTCTGATTAGTTTTGACAAAAGCATACACCAGTGTAACCACCACCATAATCCAGTTACAGAATATTTCCATTTCCCCAGGAAGTGCCATTGCAAACAGCTCTCTACTTCAGGCAAGGACTGATCTGCTTGCAGCAGTTGGACTTCTCTAGAATTTCAGATAAATGGAATTGTGCCCTTTGCATGTTGCTGTGTCAGGAATCTTTGGCAATGCAGAATGCCTTTGGAAATCACCCACTGCTATGGAGTGAATGTTAGTGTACCCCCCAAATCGATATGTTGAAGTCTAACCCCCAAAGATGGTGAAACTGCCTATATTAAAATGAGGTAAGGCCATAAGGCAGGAATAGTGATAAAAGCCTGATTTCTATAAAGGTATAGATAGAGCTAAGAGTTAACCAGCCATCGTTCTCTACCTTCCTACTGCTGTCTACCTGCTCACTGCTTACCTTGACGGGTGCAGGCTTTGTGGCTTCCCCAACCGCTTCCATAGGTAACATTGCTGTTGTAAAATCTAAGGCTGGTCTTGCAGACTCTGCCTTTGTGGGGGACCAACTGATATCAACTGGACAAGTGGCTACGAGGGGAAAACTGATCCAACAAGTCCTGTGAGCTCTGACCCAGAAACTCCTGTTCACCAAGAAGACCATCTCTGCTTTGCAAGCCTAGGAGTTCATCCCCAGCCAATCAGCAGACCCGATTCCCTGGCCCTTTGTTCTCCAAACCACCTTTAAAAATCTCAGCCCCCAAATTTTCAGGGAGATAGGCTTAATAAGTGACTCCCATCTCCCCACCTGTTTGGTTTGGTTGATTTCCACTCTTGCTTGTACGTTTTTCATCTCTACTAATAGTCCTTATTTTATAGTCTATTTCTTCTGGCTTTAATGGAGCCACTCCAGTTTTCTCATGCTGACTGTCTCCCTAGCGTATCTTTCCCCATTATTTTATCCTTCTGTGCTTGTAAGTGTGTGTGTGTGCATGCGTCTGTGTGAATTTGAATTTGAGGTGCACCTCTTGCAGAACACAGAGGATTAGGTCTTACTTTTACATCCGGTCAGACAATTTCTACCCTTTGACTAGAGTGTTTATTACATTTACATTTAATGTAAGAATTAATATGGTTGGATTTAGATCTGCCATTTTGCCATTTGTTTTTGATCTGTCTCATTTATTTTTTTCTTATTTCCCGGTTTCTTTTGTGTTAAATATCATTAGTAATACAGCATCTTAGTACTTTCATTAACATTTTTATGTTTTTATTTTAGTACTTGTACTAAAGATTAAAAAATATGCAATTTATATAAATTGAAATAGCCTCCGATTTAACACTGACCTAGTTCCAGTAAAATATAGAAACTTGCATCAATATAGTAGTATTCCTACTACTTCCTTTATGTTAATACTGTCATATATAACGCCTCTATACACAGATACACCCCCTCCATACACACACGACTCTTACTTTTTATATTTACCAAATAATTATCATCTGGTGTTATTTCCTTTCAGCCTGAAACATTTCTTCTAAGATTTATTGTAGCATTGGTATTCTAGCAACAAATTCTCTCGGTTTTTATTTGTTAATATTTAGAAATGTCTTTCTTTTACCTTTATGTTTGAAGGAGAGTTTCATTAGATGTGTAATTCTTAGTTGTCTGTGTTTTATTTCACCTCTTAGAGTAAGTTATTCCAGTGTCTTCTGGTCTCCATAGTTTCTGATGAGAAATCATTCATGGAATGCCTCATTTTCCCGAGGGATGTGATGTGTTCTTTTTCTCTTGCTGGTCTAACATTTTCTCTTTGCCTTTGTCTTTCAACAGTTTGACTACAACACGTCTAACTGTGGTTGTGTTTGTCCTGCTTGGGGTTTGATTTTCTTCTTACATGTGTGATTTAATGTTTTTCTTCAAATCTAAGAAGTTTTTCACCATTATGTTTTTCTAATAATTTTTTATCCTTTTGTAGTTGTCCTTTTTTTCCCTAGGAATACAATTACACCTGCATTAGTATGTTTCATATTGTCTTATAAGTCCTTGAGACTCTGTTCATTTATCTTCAGTCTTTTATTGCTGTTCTTCAGATTAGATGATTTCTAACGCCTTTTCTTTAAACTCAAGATTTTTGTCCTGTCACTTTAAAAATGCTGTTTTAATCTTTATTTTCTTTATTGGACTTGTCAGCCCTAGAATATCTATTCCTTGATAGTTTCCATTTCTATGTTGAGATTCTCTATTACTTTACTAATTTCACATTTTCTTTTAGTTCTGTGAACATATGTATAATGTTTGCTTTGAAGTTTTTCTCTGCCCAATAAGTCACTAAAACCAGACGTAGATAACATGTTCCATCAACTCTGGATTCTGTTTTGCTCTTCTGAAGGTTATTGGGTTTTTTCAGTAGGCAATTAAGGGCCCTGAAATTGAAGTGTGAAATATGTCCCACGTGTACTGTGCAGCCAGCCCCGATATCCCTGTAAGTTCCTTGCTCCTTCCTGGCTGTGAATTAGTCACGTGCCATAGGAACACATGCTGCAGATGATATTTAAAGGTTGATCTGTCAACTGTAACTACATAGTCTACGGAAATTTAAGAATATGTAAGCATTTATTTCTTCTTATAATTTTTATTTTTACAATCACTTTAATTCTTAATCAAACTTAAGTTTGAAATATATAGTTTAATATCACTATCTCAATTATAGAAGTAAACTTAGTGTGACTTATGTTTATCCCTAACTTATCCATGGTATAACCAGCATCATGGACTTTTATATTAAGTCCGGTGAATCTTTCCTGAATATAGTAGTATAGTGTAATATAGTAATATAGTGTAATATAGTAGTATAGTGTAATATGGTGGTATAGTGTAATATAGTAGTATATTTTAATACAGTGGTATAGTATAATATAGTAGTATAGTGTAATATAGTGGTATAGTGTAATATAGTCGTATAGTGTAATATAGTAGTATAGTGTATATGTAATGATATAAGTGTTTCTAAAGAAATGAAGGGCAAACGTTTCACCAGCTTTATTGGGAAGTGTGATCTTTCATACGCTGCAATTGGCTTTGTAGCCATAATCAGTGGTAAAGTGCTAAAGTAGGAGAATATTATTTGCAGAGATACACTAGTTAATAAAGCAATGAAACCACCAAAACTCTGGTGGCATCTACATATAAAACATTAAAAACCCTGAACAGAGTTGCTCAAAGCAAAGAGTATGGAAACGAAAACCCAACAGGAGCGGACGTTCCACACGTCACAAATAAACACTGGCGCACTGTGGTGCTTCTTGTGAAGGAGCACTGCAGGTAGAAGAGACTAAAATATCACAGGCAGCTGCAGAGGTACGAGGAAACGGCTGCAGCGAAGATGTCTGCTTGGAAACGGGGAACCTGCACCAAACAAGGCGGCTCGCGTGCCGCCTTGGAATGATAGCACGGCCCCGGATACTCCGGAACCGGCGGACGCTGCGGAAGACAAAATTACAGAAAAAGCAGTCCTCAGCAAGACTGCTCGTCGCGACTTGGCGACAGCACATGCAGCGCCAGCACTACAGCTCTCAGCACGTGTGTGACCTGAACGTCACGGTGACGTGGAAGAAGAACCCTCGCACTTTCTTTCCAGTCGGCGTGCCTCTCCCTGGACGGCCTCACACAAGGAAGGGCTGCGTGGTGAGCAGTGCCATCTGGGTCTGTCGTGCCGGTTGGCGCGGCGGCAAGGACAGGACAACATGCTGGCAAGGTGACGGGGTGAAAGGGTGTGTCCCTCTCCAAGTTAGCCAGCTTCTTACCCGTGGTCCCCGTCTGCTGTGACCTTGCCACCCTGTGCTCAGTGCCGGGCTGGAGAGCTCCTTTAAAAATGTGAGTCAAACCATGTCGTTCCTCTGAGTCACACACTGCGTTTCTCTCAAGGCCAAAGGCTAATGCCAAAGGCCCCCGCGAAGGCTGCCGGGCCCTACAGCATCCTGTCCGCTGTAGTTTTGGCTTTCCTCCCCTCCTGATTGACGCTCTCTCTAACTTACTCACGGGTGGCTCGAGCCCATCACACTTGGGGGGGGGGGCAAAGCCACTCCCCTCGGATCAATTCTCTTTATCATTTCATCCAATGAAAGAGGTTTATTGGGCATCGAGTTAGACCTCTACTCCGAGATACCTTAGTCCCTTCAGCGATTTTAAAGATTAAGCCAGTATCTTTCATTGGACCCTTGCGCAAAGCTGAGTTTTCATTGATTATTTTGCTCTCCAAGACGTCGTCCAGTTTATACTTTAGCGTTTGGGACTGAGGTTTCTCTTCCAAACACAAGAGTACTCGTACCAGTGTGGTGGGTAATGAAGAAGGGATTTGTGTGTGCTCTTCAGATGAACATTAGTCTGAGGTGATTAAGGGTGAATGGAGTAATATTTAAATAACACTTCTGGGTGGACGCCTTTCAAAGCAAGTGTGCAGTTATCTGTCTGTATTTCCCATGGAAAGGCTTCCTTCCTCCCTGAAGAGCCCCCTCCGGTAAGACAGACCGTATCCACATCTAATCACGGTCTCACGTTAATCAGATAATGACTTTATCCTTGCCCAGACAATTAAATGGACCTTAGAATACTTGAAGTCCATTTACCCCGCTCTCAGCTGGCTTAGTATTATCTTCATGCATTTTAATGCGACATTTTAACCCCATAATAATCCACTGTTGCTTTTTTACAGTGAAGTCAAAGTTAATTAGGACTCGCTCATGTACCTCTTCCTTTGCTCTTCTCTACATCCAGCATCTCTGCCTACGATGGTTTGCCTTTGCCTAAAGTATGTCCTTGAGTGGGGATCTGTGGGACAACCCACTTCAGCCGCTGTGTGACTGCTCCTCTGTGTCACCTCACTAGGAGGGGCGGCCACTGTTCCTTCCCCCCACGGCGCCTGCCTCGCATGCTCTGGAAACTGTCTTCAGCTTCCTTTCCCGTTTCTTGCGATGCAGTTGTGAGTCTTCCTTCCTTTGCAGAGAGCCCATTTGTTTCTTCCCTGGCTCCTCTCTCTTTCTATGACATGTTTGGATGAGGATGTGTTTTCCTTTATCCTGTTCGGGATTCTCTGGTCTTCCTGAATCTGTGGATTGATTCCCGCCAATCGGTTCTGGGAAATTACCGACCATTATCTCTTCAATTATTGCCTCTAACTGTTTGCTTAATTTCTACCGTTCTAGCATTTTAAGTGACCTGATTTAGACCTCGTCAATACACGTCACCCTTCTGTGTGATTCCCGCGTACTTTGTCACCGTCCGCGCCGTGCTCTGGGTTTTCTGTTGGCGTGTTTCTGGTTTAATCAGTTCTCTGCAGCTGCGTCTACCCCACTGGCTTTACGTAGTGGGCTCATCCACTGACTTACTTTTGATCCTGTCGTTTTTTCACTTTTAGGGGTTATTTTTGGTTCCTTTTCAAAGCAGCGTGTTAGTTTTTATGTTGTTCAGTTTCCTGCTAAAATGTTCGCTGTGATCCGAATGTGTCCCCCATGGCCCCCCAAGTGGAAACCCCAGCCCCCAGGGTGATGGTAAAAGTGGTGGGGCCTCTGGGAGGTGACTAGGTCTCAGGGCTCTGCCCCCAAGAGTGGGATTCGTGCCCTAAGGAAAGAGGCGGGAGGGAGCCTGTTCTTCCTTTTCGTCACTTCTGCCGTGTGGGCACAGGTAGAAGGCGCCATATCTGAATCACAGAGCCCCACCGCACATCCAAGTCGCTGCTGCCTTGAGCGTGGACTTCTCAGCCAGAACCGCGTGCTGTACCTTTCTGTCGTTCGGACATTACCCTCCTAAGGCCCTTTGCTTCAGCCGCCCAAACGGACCAAGCAGACGTTTAGGCTGAGTCTTCATTTCCTTGGGAATGACTCCTCTGTCGTGACGGGACATCTGGCTAGCTCCGTCTTCAAAGCATGTTCAGAATGTGACAACATCTCACCATTCCTGCTGCTGCCACCTTGCTCCGAGCAGCTGCCCTCTCTCACGTGGATTCATTTCCAAACAGCCTCCTCCCGGGATTCCCCGCATCCCACCTGGCCCATTCTGTCCTCGTCCTGCCCTTCGGTCTCGGGGACGCTTCTGCAATGCAGGTCGGATCACACGCCACAGGGGAGTGGCCGCCCCCATGCCACCCGGGAAGTCCCGAAATGCTTGTGGGGAGCCGCAGGGCTTCCCACCCAGCCCTCAGGTTAGTCTCTCCTCCCTGCCCCGGCCACTCTGCTGTCCCTGGAGTGCCCCCGACACACTGTGCGTACTCTCGCCTCCGCACGCTAGCAGCCGCTTGTCCCGCTGCCAGAACCTTCTTTGCACAGACACCACAGTACCAGCCTCACCAGCTCCAGCTTGGCCGGAAGCCCTGCTCGCAATAAGCAACCTGTTCTCTTGTTACCCTGCTGTATTTGTGTTTCTCCCCAGGGCCCACATCACCTTCTGCCATAGTCCCTCACATATTGTCCCTGATCGTGTGTCCCTCATCCAGCGGAATGGCAGTGCCACACATGCAGGGGTCAGTACTTATTTATTCTTCGAGGGCGTACCTCCTAGGAGTAGCACCTGGAGAGACGTATGGGCTCCACATGCCTGTCGAATGAATACATGCATTGTCTGTTTAATGTGTGCAACCTTTCCCCAAATGAAACTTTGCAAAGTTCACGCACGCAGTCAAGATGTGGGACTGATGGGAACGCAGTGCCGGTTTGGCCCCTGCCCTGAGAGGCCGGCACCCGCGGTGAGCCTCGGGCAGCTCCTCCGAGCCCCAGGGGTCTGCGGTCAGCCGCTGGAGGGCACTGGCCCGGCTGCCGGCTACCCGTGAGGTATTGCCATGGAATGACCCCTCCCAGTGGCTGGTGAAGTCTTACACAGCGAGTGACGCGTCGGCGTGACATAACGGATCTGCTGTGGCCCCGAGAACCTGGTGCTCAGCACGTGGACGCCCGTCCTCCCTCCCTAGGCCCCGCTGCTGGGGCGGGGCGGGGGACGCAGCTGGGGCCATGACAGCTGCTGGCGTGAGTCCGCCTCTGGCGGAACACCAGGCCCTACAGACCCGCAACGCCCCTCCCGCCCCCAGCCCCGGCTCTGCCATCCTGGTGTTGTTCTTGGCGGTCAGAGCAGCCCGCCCCACCGCAGAGAGGCCTGGGTCGCGCCCGTCCCTACTCGCCCTGCCAGCGGATTCCCGCCCGCTGCCAGTGCTGACCTGGTTTTTCCTGCGGCTGCGAGTGCCTCAGGCACGGAACACGTTAACGCTAGACTAGACGGGGTGAAAACTCTGGTCTCATTTCTTCGTGGCCTCTTTTGAGAAACTCGGGACAAGCTCCTCATGGACTCAGTTTGAGGTCATTCGAATGGGACGACCCCAGAGCATCCTCTGAAAACAAGGGTACCACGAGTGTGACCTTATTTAGAAGTAGGGTCTTTGCGGATGGGATCAAGTGAAGATGAGGTCATTTGGGCGGGTCCCGAACCATTATGGCTGGCGCCCGGCCTAGGAAGAGGAGAAGAGACAGAGCTAGAGACAGTCACAGGGAGAAGACAGCCACGACGACAGAGGCAGGGATGCGGCTGCAAGCTCAGGACGCCACGGGCCACAGGCCACCACCAGAAGCTGGAAGAGGCTGGAGGATCCCACTCAGAGTCTGGGAGGGAGCCTGGCCCTGCTGCCCCCCAGGATTTCAGACTGCAGCCTCCAGCCTGTAAGAGGACAGCTCTGTTGTTCTGAGGAACTTAGTGATGCCCACCCTGGCACAGCACCCCTTCACTGCTGTGTGCTCATCGTGTCCCAAGATAGCACCCAGACACCTCGATTCTTCTCCCACAGAGCGGTTTCCCACTGCCACCCCCGGACACTTCCTTGAGGTTCCAGGACAGGTCTGCTGCCCTGTGACTGGTGCTCTTGGTGGAACCTGTGGCTGGTTCCAGAAGGCCTGTGGTGTGCCCCTGCAAAGTGGGGCTTGGTCACCTGCCCTGGCTCTTCCATCTTTTCAAGGTGGCTCCCTCACAAGGTGTAAGAACTATGCAAATAGCAGTGATGGCTCACGTGGGACTATTTTCCTCCTTAATTCCTCTCTCCCCTACCTGTACACAACGCCGCTGTACAGCAGAGAGCAAATGTCCCCGCACTGAAAGTTAAGTGACCAGGCCCCGCAGGAATAATGGAGGGGTGAAGAGAAGAGAGGCAGGACCTCGGCAGCTTTACGTCTTCTGGGAAGAAACACTGCCACGATTCCACGGGACTAAATCTGACTCTTCATTTACCAAAACCACCGACATCTGCAGCCATGAACTCTCTCTCATCTCACTGCCTCAGCCTTTCATGGGGGTGGGGGAAGCACGACTGCAAAATCCAACCATGGATCCTCTGTTTCTTCCTCCTCCTTAGTCCTTCCTTTCGATTAATGCAATAAACGCGCTGGCTGTCTGGCTGGAGTCGGGCAGGGCGAGGCTCCTCACCAGCGGTGCACGCGCGGCCAAGCGAGGGCTGGGTCACCGCAGCCCACCAGGCGGGCGCGGACTCCGCAGAGCTGGGCCCCAGACTCCCCAACGCGCACGTGACTTCTCGGCGCTGGGGGGGGCCCCACGGAAACGAGCATGCGCAGAAGACACTGAACTGTATGCATTAACGAATACATTCTAGGCAGGACGTGCTTTCTAGACTCGTAACCCTGATGTAGGGTTACTGCGCTTCTGTGCGTGTGCATGTGCCCAGGGGGTGCGCACCTTTGCGCGCGCTCCCAGACGCACAGGCGCAGCACGGCGCTGCCGCAGGGGAAGGGGCGGGAAGCGAACGGGCATATTGAACGCTTTCCTTAGCATGGCCCTCCTTCCTCCTTTCGGGGATTTCTCTTCTGGGGCAGCGTCCAGGCGACGGGGGCTGCTCGCTGTTCCGTTAGTCCTGGGGGCGCAGCTGTCTCTCCGGGAGCGGGAGCGGGGTCTCTCCTGGGTGGGGGTCCCCAGCCCGCTCCCTACCCTGCTCCCCGGCCCGCTCCCCGGCCCCGCTCCCGGCTCCTGGCTCCCGGCCCGCTCCCGCGCATCTGCGGTGGCAGTGGGATCAGCGGCTGCGCAGCTGACGCCGGAGCCGCAGGGGCGGAGCCAAGCTGTCCTTGGCGAATGTCAGCTGCAGGACCCACTCCTCTGCGCCTACCGGCCCATATCCTCCCCGTGAAACCGGCCCTAGTCCGAGTTCTCCCCACCTGCACCGACCGACATCCATCCACATCCCTGTATCTTTACATATTTGCAAAATGCATCATTTCGCCCCTTCTTTGGATGCAAAAAGCGAGCTACCAGTTTTCTAGGAGCACTGCTTATGTCAGCCTCCCTAATTTTGTATAACAATAATTGTTTTGCAATAGGGCCAATTTTAACTTACCCAAGGCAACATGCCGCCTGCCGAAAGTGGAATCTCCCACTGAGGTCAGTCAGCCAACGTGTTAAGATAGATTTTATGTTTACTGCACCTAATCTGCTTTTGCTCAGCACAGTTAGCACGCCTATCAGAACACGGGTTTATCGACGTGAA
This sequence comes from Mirza zaza, assembly GCA_008750895.1. NCBI lineage: Eukaryota > Metazoa > Chordata > Mammalia > Primates > Cheirogaleidae > Mirza > Mirza zaza. The sequence goes on along the minus strand of VSMD01117702.1, from coordinate 59,448 downwards.
ATGACGAGGTTACACTGAAACCGTTTCCCAAGGCTACTGCGTCCTCATGCCAATTTCTTTTCCATCGGTCACCCCAGAATGGCCAGGTAGCACGTTCGGCATAAAAGACCTCGAGCTCGGCACCTGTGGATCACATCCTGATGACGCAAAACAAGGATGTAATTATCCATTTTCCTTTTCAGGGCTCCTTCCTGCGGCCCCTCCCCAGCCCTCTGCTCCCCGCTGCTCCAGGGCCCCTGTGGCCGGTTCCTTGCTGGGGCAGGCCACTGTGCGCGATGGTGGGCAGTTGATGGGGTTGCTGCTTAAAATGCATGGCCTGCCTCTCCCAACGGCAATCGCTGACTTATTAACTCCTATGAAGAGAGCTCACACAAATCCAGAGAACTTGCCCTGCTATAAAGAAGCAGTGAGAACTAGATGAGGTGGTTGAAGCCGTCCAGCCAACACAGCGGCCACCCGGGCAGGGCTGTCTGTGCCACCAGACAGGCCCAGCCAGCAGCCCCCACCTCCAACCTCTGCTGCCTTAACCGGCAGCCCAGAAAACCGTGACTCCAGACCAGGAAGGCCTGGAATTAGAAAGAGCCGTCCCAAACACCCTTCTTCCCCTGGGCATCTTCTACGGCCTTTGAAGACATTGGGGAGAATGGGGAGCATGCAGGCTGGGAAAAGAGAGTTAAAATTATTAGGAATTTATAAAATATATTAGGCCACTGTCTTTGTGGCTACCGTGTTCTGGGGCCGCAGTGCTGTGCCCACCTGACACATCCTTCATGGTTTTAAACGGGGGCCGTGCTTGCGCTCTGTGAAGTTTTGGTCTGAGCTGGCAGAGCAACCCCAGGGAGTCTTGGGGGACTCCACAGTCACAGGCAGGACAGCGCCATGAGGGCAGCTGTTGGGGACCTGACTCCAGAGTGACCAGATCACCAGCTTGCAGACCCTTTGCTGTTCTGAATACCTGAGGGCGCTCCCAAGGGGTGGTTCCCGAGAGGCGGAACATATTTCTATGTCCACCTCTGGAGGCTGGGACTTCCCTCTCCAAGGGTCCCTACTCAACAGCTCACCTCCCCCCCCCTTGACTTTGCTGGGCGTCCACCCTGCAGTTGAGTCTCTGATGGAAACAAGGAAGGGGGGCTCTTTCGAGATCCCCCTGGGGTTAGGTAACCTGGGCTTCCTACCCTCCAAGGCTAACTGGCTAACCAGCAGGCTTGTTTCAGGGCAACACTAATTAGATACACCAGAGCCAATTTATCTTATTAGAAATCTGCAGCACGAGATTAGAATGCAAGAGCAGTCAGGATTCCTACACTCCAGACCCATTTTGCTGCTGACGTCTTTGCTGCCTGATTTGTATTTCCAGCTGGGGTTCTGTTTGTGTCTAAAACACACGTACCTACCAGGGTAGGGGGTGCTAGGAAGTGTGTGCAGACGACGTGTGTTGCAGCAGCCTGAGTCCCTCTGACCACCCTATTTGTCTGCAAACCCTATTTTTTACCCTTTTGTTTTTGTGCATGTTGCTTTTGCATAACCGACAGCCCTGCAAAACCGTTTCCATTGACGGGGAGGGCCAGCTCCACCCCCACACGTAACTGCGTCGGCCACAGCAAGCCAGGCTCTGTGCATAGCTGCAATTTGCAAAATATAAAGATAAAATATCTTAAAGTTTTTCCTGTAAAGGGAAAAAGGCAGCTCCACACCTCCCCCAGCCCCCGTCCCTTTGCCGTTGGGAGCTAGGGAGGGGGTGTTGTCCACGTGCCAGGCCTGACGGCCCTAACGGCTTGATTTATGAGTCTGATAATAAAAATCCCATTAGGCTCCTCTCATTGAGAAAAAGGAGCAGGAGAAAAAAAGCTGTGTGTCACCAAGCAGCATTGACGCAGGCAGCTCTGACGCCAGCAGCCACCGGCAGGAGGGGGGCGCAGGGGGACCTCGAGGGGCGCCTTCGAGGGCCGGCTGTCTGATGCAGAGCCTCCTTGGCTTTGCTGCATTCCTGCAGCTCCCCACCCCCTCTTTCACCATCCTCCATACCCCCCTCCCGTGCCACTGCACCCCTGTGTCATCACCTGCGGGCCCCCCTCCAGCCCCGTGGCTCCCTCCCACCCCCTGCAGTTCCCCAAGTCCTCCAGCACTTCCCCCCTCCACTTGGCTCTGCAACCCGCCCCCTCTCTGTAGTGTTGGGTGCCACCCCCTTCGCCCCTGCTCACCCCAGGACCCTCTGCTGTTCCTCTGGCCCCTCCCGACCCCCCAGCACCAGCCTGGCTCCTGATGACTCCCTGTACTCCCTGGAGGGGCAGAGCAGAGGAGGAGAAGAGGGGCTATGCTGGGGGCAGCAGTGCCAGTCCTCAGAGGAAAGGGGGCTGGGCTGGAGGCTCATCCCCAGGACCAAGTCCCTGGGGTTGTCAGTGAGAGGACCCCCACCCCCACCCAGACATCGCCCACAGCCCCGTGCCCTGCAAGTGCCTATTGTTCAGGGGCTGAGAACACACTAGAGTCGGGTTATTTTTCTGTTTAAAACTCTTCGGGACGTGAAAAAAGAAGTGCACTGGGCTGAGAGTATGCATGTCTGATCCCAGGCCCAGGGCCCGCGCCCACACGTGTTTCCCCGCGGAGGGGCCTGAGGCAGGAGTGGCCACTGCTCCGGGCAGCCTGGGCCCCTGGGTGCAGACAGCCTCGGTGACGGTGTGGGGGCGGTGGCCTCTACCGAGGCTGTGCCTAAGTGCTGCTTCTGGTGTCCACATGAAACGAGCCGAGGGCTGCACGTAGCATCTGGTTTCCAGACCACTCGGGTTTCTCGCACTCTCCAGATCCAAATGTCCCTGCCCAGACACTCCTTTCTAAGGATCTAGAAAATTAATCCTCTAGGAGAGGCCCGAACTTGGCAGCCACAGTGCAGCCCTCCAGCCTTGGGCTTTTCCGTGTCTGCTCTCACATCCACTGGGGGAGGCAGAAATGTCATTCCTGATGTTCTAGTGGCACAGAGCCTTCAACCCTCCTGCAGCAGGCAGCGCCCGACGTCCCTGGAATTAGAAAAGTGGATGTCTGACTCTCGTACACCACTATTCCTAGCCGTGTTATTCACGAAGGGCGGGGATGACTCGAAGGGCCAACAACTGATGAATGAATAAACCTAATGTGGTTTCCCGTGAAGGACGCGGGTCTGCTGCTCCTCGGCCCTGGCCGGCCAGCAAGGAAGGCTCTGCTGCTGCACCAAGCGGCCCGCAGGGAAGCGGCTCAAAGACAGAGGTGTGGACTTCTCACCCGCTTGCAGCCCCGAGTCCCGGCAGCTCGTGGTTTCCAAGGCTGCTCCGGCCACAGGCGTGCAAGGCTGCAGGGAGAGGGAACAGGGCACAGGGCACCCGGGCTTGGCCAGGCAGCACGCCAACATCCGCCAACGCGGCTCACGGGGTGGCCGCATCTAACTGCAAGGGAGCCTGGGAAATACGCGGGCTGCGTCGGCCTCTAACTCTCCCACCAGGGCACAGGTGGGGCAGGGTGGATTTTGTGGACAGTGTCGGCCACACCGTGGTTTCCCTGTCGGTGTCCCCTCCCCGCTCTTGCTCTGGGCAGGTCCCGCTCTCTGATTCCTGCTGACTTTGCCACTCGTGGGTCCTGACGGTCCTTTCCTTTGAGTGCAGCCACAATTAAACTTTTTAAAAATGCGTTTTTTCTCGTTTTCTAGATTTTGGTGCCAGGCCGGGAGGCAGCCACACGCTCTCCAGTTTGCTCTTTAAAAACTTGCAAAGGTGACGTGGGACTGGACGCAGGGCTGGGGCAGAAGGGGAGACTGCGCCGGGCATTTAAAGAAGAGAAAGCAAATTGCCACCTTTCTCCTTAAAACTCTTTGATGCCTATGCGCCGCCTTAGGGTGAATCCACGTCTGGGTGCCGGCCACAGGGCCCCGAGTGTTCCCTGGTCCTTTCCAGCCTTCCTGGGGCACCTGCCGCTCACCCTCTCAGTCTCCAGAAGGTGCTCTCCTCTCTCTCTCTCTCTCTCTCTCTCTCTCTTCCTCCCATGCTGTTCCGCCAATCTTCCTCCACCTTCCCTTCTCCCAGCTACTGCTCACACAGGTTTGAGGTCCTACCAGAACTGTCACCTCAAAAAAATCTTCTCTTGCTGTTCTCCATCCCAGCCCATAACATAGCTTCATGGTATCTGGTGATGGCACCGTGTAAATTCCCTTCCCGGTACATGTCACAACTGGTAATTCTCTCCACGCATGCTGCCTTCACTCCGTCCCGTCCCCCCAGCCTGCAAACCCCGCCGGGGACCTGCCTTGCTGCCTGATTCCAGCCTGTGCCCCCTGCGATTTCTGTGACCGAACAAATGGAAGCACAAGACCCGCAGGCCCCCGGGATGAGGCGGAGCACAGGCGATGGGGAGTGCCTGTTTGGACATCTGCGTCCGGGCTCTACATCTTCACTACCAGCGTGATTGCCGTGAAGTTGGGGACTCTGAGGAGGGTTGATCCCACGTCCTTCTCCTACGGGCTGGCGAAATGTCCCCTCAAACGCCAGATTTTCTCTTTGCATCTTCGTTTTGCTTTCCACATGCAGTGTGTTTCCCAAGTTCTGTCATCTACGGACTCCGCTAATTATGTCGCTTCCTTTTACAATCACTTCAGTCCAATTTTTTGTTTAAAGTTATTTTCAGCCTGTGTTTGAAAGATTGTTGTGTCTTAAGATAAAATAGACAATTCATATGTGCAAGCACAACTTTTCTAAAAAAGGGACTTAGGGGCATTTGAAATAAATGAAAGATATTTCCATCTTTCCCCGATTTGTATAGAATTTCCTGAGATATGTGGTTATGTAAAATTTTTCATCTTTGATCTCTGTTCAAGTTGAACACATGAGTATATAAGCCATGATAGTTCTCTTACAACACTCATTACATACGTTTATGCTTTATGTTAACTTTGCTATGGTTGCCGAAGAAAGTAATTGCAAAAAAAATTTTGGTCAAAGATCAAATTATAAATAGGTTCCATGCCATGGCCATATGGTCTTTTATTTGTACATGGGTTGAAAGCCTAGCATTTCTTAATGGAAAATTCCAGATTTGCAGGAGAATCTCTAACATTTCGAACCTTACTAAGTGTGTTAAGAGCCATCTCAAATGTGAGAAGCAAGTTCACAGCTTTCGATGACGTATTTATTTTTGTATGTAAGAAAACCGGAGTTGCCTCGTCACAGGCAGCGTGGGGCAAGAGCAGCTGCTGGAAGGCTGGGGCACTTGATAAGGAGCAGAGGAGACAGGCACATCCCCGAGGGCTCTGCCTTGCGGTGCGATCCCAGATGTGCCTATGTGCTGCTTCCATAGAAAACACTCATCTGTTCCCCACGTGTGTATAGCTGAACCCCAGGTGGTCCCATTTAACTTTAAGCAAAATCCTATATTTTATTTACAGAAAGGGACATTTTTATGTCGACATCTGATTTGACTTGGTAATTCTTCTATTTTTTTTTTTTGATAATTCTTATGTCTGTTCCCTAAAGACTGTTAGTCTCTAACTTATCAGTACCGTTTCTGTTACGGCATACCTGTTGCTTTTCTAAAATCAAGATGTTTTGATATATAACAGCACTTTTTTTCACAAATTGGCCAAAATCTGCAGTCACCAATGGAGAACAGGAGCGTGATCTCATAAAGACATTGAAGTAATTGGAAGGAAAAAACAAAAACTTTACGCCAAATCAAAACATGTTCAATGGGATAAATCCCATGCCTACCGTATTCCACTCCTGCCTGGCGACCATCACAAAATTATCTCGTGCCAAGATAGATGCAAATTTACTTGGTCAAAGAAGACACCCCCTTGCTGTCAATCTGACCGGTTTGGGTTCCACATCTGTCAGGAGCCAGGCGCCAGGCACGGGCACAGCAGGCGGGGCGGGTGGGCAGGAGTGGACCTGCTCTTGGGTTCAGAGAAGAAAGGTGTCTGCTGCATTTCCAAGTTCTGTTCCCCTTTTTCCTTTCTCACAGATCCTGGTTCTGTCTGGGAGGCCAGGTGCTCAGCCTGGGTGGAACGGTCCTGTCGCCTTCTGCTCTTGCAGGCAGCGTGATCTGCTGCGACACAGTCCTGGCCCACGGGACGCGAGCAGCCTGTTGAAGTTTTCTGGGGAAGGTTTTATTTTCCTCGTAAAAGGAGCAGATGCCAGTTGGTGTCTGTCTCTCTTCCCTCCTCTTCACACCCCGAACACAAAAGGGTGCCCGGGTCTCTGCAGCCTGCCTCACCCCTGAGGGGAGCAGGGGAAGGAAAAGGCCAAGAGGCACCTGCCACAGGGCTGCCACCTCCTTCCAGAGGTGCCGTTCCGCGTGAGCAAGAGCGTGGGGTTCCCGTCACTTCTAGTGGAACGCATCTCTCGCCGAGGCACACGCACGCTAGTTTCAACAGCGCAGCGTAAGTCTGGGGTGCTCCCCAAATGATGGGACCTCACTTCCCTCCAGGTAGGGCAGAGTGTGAGAGCTTCCGTGGAGGTGGGGCCTGGGCAGAGCACCGAGGAGGAGGAACCAGAGCCTGCCGGGCAGACTGCGGCCTGGGCGAGCGGGGAGGCAGGACATGCAGGCTGAGGGAAGGGCCGGGAAGACAGAGAGGCGGGAAGGAGCTGGCCCGTCTGGGGAGCTCCAGGCGCTGGGTGTGGCTGCAGAAGAGGAGCCCACGGCAAGGGGAGGACGCTGCCGGGCACGTGAGCAGCAGCGGGCTCTGGAGGGCTCTCTGTGGCCTGCAGGCACCTGGGGCTTTGTCCTTAAGGGGGTTACTGCATGATGTTAAGCCAGCCAGATTTCCACTTCATAAAATTGCACCAAGGCCTGGGGTGAGACTCCGGAAGGGGATGTATTTGGTGGCCTCTGTGTGGCCTAAGCGAAGCCACCGGGGGCTGGTGAGATGCTGAGCAGAGCAGGCTTGAGTGATGCCGGGGCACAGAGAGGCAGGGGCTTGGTGGTGGTGGGGGGAGGTTTGTGAAAGAGGAAGGGGACTCAGTCAGACACTGGTGGCTTCCAGTTGGGGGCGGTTGCTGGTGGGGGCTGAGGGGGTGGGTGGAGGCACGTGAGGTTTCGCAGGAGCCCTGGGAGGATGAGGGGCAGGGAACAGGGTGCTCTGGGCCTGGCTGGGGCTGGAGATTGCTCATCGGTCCTGAGTCTCAGGGCTGCGTGTGGAACAGGTGGGGGTTGGCACAGTGCACGCTCGACAGCGGGACAGGGCTTGGCCAGCAGGCCGGGTGGACCCCATCCAGACGAGGTCGCCTGTTAGAATCAGGGCTTCACAGTCTTTGTTGGAGGTGAATTTTAAAACTTGCGCATCGGCCAAATTGATGCATTCCTTACGTTTTCTAACTTTACTCTCATTTTCCTCCCACAGGAGGAAGGATTCCCTTCATTTCCTGGTCACCTGAACTGGGCACAGAAAGTGACGAGAGTGGACACACAGAACAGCCTTCCTCCCTCCCTCTCTCTGTCTTTTTCCAGCTGTCTTTTGTTAGCCAACTGGTCTCGAAGTAATTATTCTAGATCTTACAGAGAGACAGGAAAAAAGAAAAAAAAAAAAAACCTACATACTTTCCACTAAATCAAAGGTGGCTGGTCTCACACCTCCTAGGTGGAAAAAAAATGATCTGAGATTTTTAAGGAACCGCAGTAGTTCTCTTTGTTAAAGCTTCCATTTTCAAATAATTTATTTCTTAGCGAGGATCTTCAAAGACCGGGAGTGAAATGCCTTCCCACTCTCTTGGTGCACTCACTGCCGACCGAGCACCGGGCTACATGAAGAATCTGAGTGTTTTAGAACCAGAAAGAATCTGACAGGTGAATGAGTTCAGCTTTTCATTTTGTAAAGGTGGAAGACAAGATCCAGAAAGGTGAAATAACATTTCTAGAGTTAAACGTTTGGTGAGTTAACAGTGGAGAGGATAAAAAATGAACCAAAAAAATCCAGGCTCCCTAAATTTCAGTTAAATTCTCTTCCCCTCACTATCTTGAAAGGGAGATGTTTCAAAGGCTGAGACATATGGAGACAGACACATGACAGATAGGTAGATAGGTAGATAGGCAGCAGATGATAGAGAGATGACAGGTGCTAGCCAGCTGGGTAACAAGGTGATAAACGATAGACACATGGATAACAGGGAGATGATAGATAAAGAGGACTTTGTCATTTATACCTATAAATGACACAACATTTTATTCTTGAAACAAACCTATTAGGTAATTATGAACATTATTATTTTTATTCCCATTTTACAGATGAGGTTAGTGGTATCAAATGGCTTTCCCAGATTCACAGAGCAGGGGCATGACAGAACTGAGAGCAGAAATAGTGTCTGGTTCTAACTAATTTATTTCTAGTATATTTTATTACATACCATAGAGGATATCCGGTTGAAAACGTATATGCTCGACTTAGTACACAGTGTTTGCAGAAGCATAAGGTCATCACAGCCCACGCTGCCTAAGGCTCGAGTAGCCCCTTGCCCCACCCATTCCAGGTCAGGGAACAGAGTCGCTTCCTTAAAACTCATTAAATATTTCTAAATGAATGCAGATATGTTCACGTTCGAGAAATTTTATTTATCGTTCTTTAAAAGAAGAAAATGATTGGTAGGTTATAAACTGGTGTACACCCTTTAAGGACGAATTTGTCAATACCTAATCAGACTGTTGGCAGTGACCTTGCGCTCTTCTGGAATTTACTCTAGAGTCGTACCTTCCACAGTATAAAAATATAAATGCACAGCATAATTTACTGCAGCATTACTTGTGATTGTGAAATACTGGAAGTTACCTAAATGCCCAGACACAAGAGATCGGCCGCCTAAACGATGGGACAAACACGCTGTGGAGTGACGTGCAGCTGTCAAGAACGAGATGAGGAAGACACCGTACGCTGGCACGGAGGGTTTTCGGGAGACATCGTTAGGTGAAAAACAGCAAATTGCAAAAGAGCACATAGAGCACACTGAGTTTTGTGGAGTAAAAAGGGAAAATAAGAAAAAAAAAAAAAACCAACCCCACACATCTGCTTACCTTTACAAAAGGAAACAAAAGTTAAGATAAACGGGAAAACAGTGGAATTGGCTCTGCACAGAGCCGGGGTGAGGGGTGGTGTGGAGGGCCTGCAGAGGGGGGGACCCTTCACCCGTATACCTTATGTATAGTTTAGACTCTTGGAAGCAGAATGAAAACTACACAAGCAAACAGTAAAGTTGAATCAGTAATAATGGGAAGGAGGGAAGACCCTAAAACTGAAAGAAACTGAAACAAATGAATCCAGTGGTCCTTGTGATGAAAGGGAAATGAGATGGAACACATCCAATGGCGAAGAACACAGAATTGGACGACAGAGCCTCCTGGTCTGTGAGAGAGGGTAAAAGGTGTTAAGGGGAAGGACTGCAAACAAGTCCTGACCTCTTTTTAGCAGTTTGTTTGTTGTCATGGTGTGAGCAAAGTAATCAGGAAGCTATGTTGGACACGTTATAGGACCGAGCAAGTGAGCAAATACATTGGTGCTGTTGGGAACCAGGGACTTCACTGTGATAAAATATGCAATGAGGAAAAGCATGAAAGACTTCTGATATCTAAAGTATGTAAATGCATGTATACACGCACATGTATGTGTTTGATATGCATGTATATATGTGCATTTCTGCGTGTGCGTGTATGCACGCTCACATGTGTGTACCTATTGCTTAGATCTGTCTGCTGCAAAGGCCAGTGAGAAAAGACACCTCAGTGGCAATGAGCACACCTAGCACCATACTTTGGTCTCTAATTCCATTAAAAGGAGCCAGTGTTCCTCTGAGAAATGGCTGACTCTAGGGCTGGGCAAGGCAGGTACCAAGGAGCCCAAAACATCTTATTATGCCCGAAAGTAACGAAGCGTTCAGAAATAACAAGGCATGTCAAGAAGACCCAGGACTCTCACTGGCCCCTTTAATGGGTCAAATGTGAGAACCAAAAAATTATATAAATGAACGAATTAAAAGCCATTACAACAGGACTTCATGAGTACGTCGTATGTACACTACTAATAAATAGGTACATTAATTAGTGAGGGATAAGGAAGTGTTTGCCAGAACAAAGACGGGTGTGGACATGGAGGAAGTGCTGAGCTCAGATACACCCCAAGGTAGGAGTGGACTGAGCAAGGGAGATGCAAAAATCATGGGTGGGAGCTGACTCCAGGAGGAAATTTTCTTGATGAGCAGAATATTCGCCTCATCCTCATGTCTGCCCATAGACCGGTTATTAGTTGGAAGTGATACAAAATGAATAATTATACAATGGAAAAATCGAACAACACCTCAATCAGGATTTACACCAGCAGTGGGGACCAGATAGATCGAAGAGTCTCTAGCTGTGAAATTCTGAAAAAGGCGCCATCTCACTCCGTAGTAGTCCAGCTGAGATGGCGTAACCAGAATCTCATCATGAGAAAATGGCACACAAACCCACACTGAGAAATGTTTTATTAAAAATGGGAGGAAGATCTGTATTCTACAAAAACGTCCCTGCCATAAAAGACAAAGAGAGATTCTGAAAATTCTCCAGTTTGAAGGAGTTAAGAAATAAGGCAGTTTAATGCAATCCTTGACCCTAGACTGTGTGCTCCCCTGGGAGGAGGTGAGCATGTTCAGAAAGACATTATTGGATTGACTGACAAAACTGGGATATGGGCAGAAGATTAGATAAAAGTACTGTGTCAATGATGTCCATTTCTCGCCTTAATAGCAGTACTGTGTTTATATAGGAAAATCTCTTTTTTCTTGGGAAACACACACTGAAGAGCCAGGAGGTGTGTACCTCAGCCTTGACTGCTTTAATGAGGAGAGAGCGAGTCTGCAAGAGAGAGGCAGGTAGGGGTAAAATGTAACGAGAGGGGGATCTGGGTAACAGGTGCCTCGGGTGTTTTTTGCACTGTTTTTGTTCTTGCAACTTTTCTGTAAATTTGAAATTGTTTCCAAATAAAAGCATAAATATGTGGGTGATGAAATTTAAGTAGGTGAACATACTTAGAATATCCAAGCTATGCTACTTATGGAAGAAGGGGAACAGATATGACAAAATTAATATTTCTTCAATTATTTGATTGGTTTAAAAATCTGAACATAATGTGCAGTTATAATGTCCATACTTGCAAAAAACAAAAAAAAACCCAAAACCAAAACCAAAACCAAAACAGAAAACAAAAAAACTGCTTAAAAGCCCACTACTAATTTCCTGTATTATATTATTTCCCCTCACTTTTCTCATTTATAACAGGGTATTTGGGGGCCAGAGGATTAGCCTTCTTAGATAATTTGATGTTCCTTCTAGCTCTAAAAAAAAAATCAATGATTAGATTCTGAATCTTTGTTTTCAGGTTTCACCCATTCACAACCTTAAATAAGCTACTTTCAGACTTTCTGTGTCTCCTATAACAATTTGAAAAAAATTTTCTGCCACTTAGAAATTCTTTTAGGTGTAGAAATTATTGTGCTCTTCTGGCCAATGCAGTGGAGTGTCTTAGTCCATTTATACTGCTAGAACAGAATACCTGAGACTGGATAATTTATAAAGTACAGAAGTTTATTTCTCACAGTTCTGGAGACTGGGAAGTCCAAGAACAAGGTGTGGGCATCTGGCGGGGACCTTCTTGCTCCTCATCACATGGTGGTAGCTGAAAGGCACCAACCCTCTCCCACAAGCCCTTCCTATAGCGCCACCAATCCATTAGGGAGGGCAGGACCCTCAGGGCCTAAACACCTCCCATTATGCCCCAACTCCCAACACTGTGGCATTGCGGTGTAGGTTTCTAGCACATGAGTTTTGGGGGTACGTTCAGACCAATAGAATGGGGGAGATACTGGTTTCTCTGACAATGTGTGTTTGTAAACCAGTCTTCTTTGCCAAGGTAAGCTACTTTGGCTTTGCTCGTTTCTTCTGCACTGTTCTTTGGAAGTGGTCAGGATTAATACCCCATTCATCTGAAGATCTCGTTTCTGCTCAGACTGAGAATAACCTGAGAACGCTCTTCTAAGAGAGGGAAAGATGAAAAGGTCTGACTATGGGCAGCGGCTCTCACGCTAAGGCTCCACTCGTCCAGGCATCAGTGGAAGTGCTGACACCTCGCCTGGGGCCTCTCTACTCTGAAGGAACCCTCGAGGTCTTCGGCAGTCATTGTGGAAGCAGTGAGGGAAGAGTGAGGGGGCACACTGAAGGTGTGTGGAAGCCATCCATGTCCATTTACGGGGACGCCTGGCGTGGAGATGGCAGAGACGCATCCTCGGAGAACCGCCATCACATTTCCCGGATCACGTGACTAATTCATTACTCGTTCCAGAGCCCAGAGGAAACGGCGCACACAATGCCCTGTGATTTGCTTTGTCTGCAACCGTCACCTGGGCAGGGGCGGCCAGAGTAAAGGGAGAGTGCTCTGGTGCCCGCAAAGACTTACTGCCCACTGTGCAGCACCACGGTGGCTCCTGGCTCACGCGTCTGTCTCCTGTGGGTCTTCATCTGAGCTCCTCCGGCCCCGAGCCGCTCAGTTTAAGTCAATAACAGAATTGACTAACAGAATTAGGTTTGCAGAGTGGTGACAGACCGTAAACTGCCGTCCCACCACCAAAGTGTGCCCAGCTGAGAGGGCTGGCACGAAGCAGCCTGTCTGTCCTGTTGCCGTCCACAGCCCGGCAATCCTCGGCTGAGTCTAGCTTATTTTCAGACCCTCCTGGAGGAGACGGGCGCTCGCGGGTGAGTTCCGGAAGTGTCTCCCTCGCCTCACCTCCCACGTCCTCCCCTCCGCGTGGCCAGCTCGTCAGCAGCCTCTTTTAGCTGTTCTTTCTGCCTCTTACTTCACCTCCTTCCAGCCCACTCATCAATTTTCTCACCCAAACCTAAAAGACCCTATTTTCTCTCTTTCTTAAAGCCCTTCCAGGCCTTCAGGACACGGGTGCAACTCTTCAGCATGGCCAGAAGGCTCCTCGTCATCTGCTCGCCCTGCAGCCCAGTGACCCGTGTTCCAAACCCTGAGCAGGACCCGCCTCCACTGGAGCTCCCGTCCTTGGGGGCTTCTCCCCACCCCTCCCCTTGGCACATGCCCCTGTGGCCCCCTCTTTGCCTTTCTCAGTGCCCTGGCCCCGGGTCTGGTCCTGAGCCTGCTCCTCCGGCCCACTGGTCGGGAGAGCCTCGGAGGAGATCTCGGGGCTTCCCAGCGGCCTGGAGCTGAAGCACTGGAATGCTTGACTCGTAATCCGGGAACCAGAAAGCTTCAGAACCTGGAGCATTTCCCTGCCGGAGGAGCAGGGATCGGGACACGCAGAAACAGGACTGAAGGGGAGGAGCAGGCAGCCTTGAGGACTCAAGTCAGCCCCAAAGTCCCGTTACTTCTGGGGCACCCAAGGGTGGGTGGGACCCTTGGTACCCATGGTGGGCTGAGGCTTGGGCAGAAAAGGAAAGAAGATGAATAGGGAGAAAAAAAGTAAAAGAAAAAGGAGAAGAGGAAGAAAGGATTGAACAAGAAACGTGCACAGGGGAGAGAATGTCCCTGCATTTCTCAGAAATCACCCAGAGACGTGCCAGTGGTCTTGGGCAGAGGCTTTTGTGCACATATACATTAGTATATTATGTATATATTTTCTTTCTCTTTTAATTTGGGGACCACTGTGGCAGAGAAAAGGCCTTTGCCAGTGTCCAGGCTCACTTTCTTCTATTTGCCAACAAACAATCAGGCGTCTCTGGAATGTGTCGAGAGTTGAAGAACTTTTGACGAGGTTAAGTTTTTTTTGTTTTTTTTTTAGGGGCAATTATAAGAAAATCAAAAACCGCTGTCATTGGGAAGCTGACATTTTAGTGGAGAGATGGAATAAAGAAGGCAAACAAGGCAACCATAAGGAATGCAGAGAAAAGTAAGAAAGGGGGCCAGCGAGTGCCGGGGAGGTGGTGCGGTTTGGTGGCGGCAGACTCTGGAGGCTACCCACAGAAAGGACGTGAGGGAGACAGAGAACAACCGGGCAGATATTCAGGGCAGTGGGGAGAAGAGTTTGTGTAGAGGAGTGGGCAGCTGCAGCGGCTTGGAGCTGGGTGGGGGCCTGCTGGGTGCTAGGAGGCCTCGTGGCTTGCAACAGAGTGACGCGGGCGTGTGCAGGGCGGGCGCTGCTCAGAGCAGTAGCAGCAGCAGCAGCGACAACTCCAACAGGACACTGTGAGGCGGAAGGACTGTGGGAAGAGCAGGTCTGTAAGGGGGGCGACAGCTGTCTGAGGTTGCAGATGCCTTGTAGACACTCACATGGAGCTGGTAGCTAGACGTACGAATCCAGAGTTTAGGGGGAAGGTCTGTGCCGAAGGTGTAGATGCTAAGGTCACCAGTGTTCAGACAGTGTTTCAACTGTGAGGCTGAGCAAGGTCACCAGGGGCAGGTCGCGGTGGGGAATGAAAAGGGCCGTGGATGAGCCTGGGACACGCCAACATGGAGAGGTTGGGGAGGTGAAGAGTTCGGCAAATGTGACTAAGAGGAGTGGCCAAAAAGTAGGACAAAAGTCAGGAGAGGGTAGTGTCTTGACAGCCAAGGGAAGGGTGTGATTTCAGGAGGAGGAACGAGGAACTTGGTCCACTGTGGTCAGTCGTCAAAGGAGACGAGTAAGAACTGACCACGGGTGGCGCCGGGTGGGTAGGATGGCGACCTGGGTGGGGCAGGGACTTTGCAGGGCAGTGGCAGTAGAAGCCTAGGGCAGGAGAGGAGGGAAACCAGGCCAGCCCAGGCACCTGTTGCAGGCCGCCTGCTGTGAAGGGAAACAGAAGCTGGGCGGAGAACAGGGAGGTGGTGGACTCACAGGTTTCCGTTTTCTTTTCCATGGGAGAAATGACATTGTGTGTGAGTGTGGGACCATGTGTGTGAGTGTGAGAGTGTGTGTGTCTGAGTGTGCATGTGTGTGACGGTGTGAGAGTATTGCGTGCATGTGTGAATGTGCATGCATGTGTGAGTGTGTCTACATGTGAGTGTGCATGGATGTGTGTGCAGGTATGTGTGTGCATGTGTGAGTGTGTTTCTGTGAGTGACAGTGTGAGTCTACATGTGAGTGTGTGTGAAAGTGTGTGGGTATGTGTGTGAGTGTGTGCAGGTATGTGTGTGCATGTGTGAGTGGGTTTCTGTGTGTAAGAGTGTGAGTCTACATGTGAGTGTGTGAGTGTGACTGTGGGTATGTGTGCATGTGTGAGTGTGCATGTGTGAGTGTGCATGCATATGTGTGTGCCTACATGAGTGTGTGAGTGTGAATGTGTGTGGGTATGTGTGTGCGTGTGTGAGAGTGTGTGCAGGTATGTGTGTGCATGTGTTTCTGTGTGTGTGTCTACATGTGAGTGTGTGACTGTGTGTGTGTGCGCGCGCGCGTGTGAGTGTGCCCGCAGGCGAGTGTGTGCGGGGAGGGAGGGAGGGAGGACCCGGCAGGAGGGTGAGAAGGGCGGCCAGGCAGCGGCGAGTGTCCCCTCTCTCGCACAAGGGTGGGGATCTAGCGCCCAGGCACCGCAGAGGGCCAAAAGAATGAGCCCCTTCTGACAACCTTCTCACACAGGCTGGGCACAAGGGGCTCTGTGCGGGTAGTCACCACACGGCTGGGCGCCTTGTCACCTGGCCGGCGCGGTCTCGGTGTGGCAAGTGCGCTCAGTCGGACGAAGCCTTGAGGCTCATTCGTGAAGCTCCCGCAGTGAGCCTGCGCCTCCTCAGAGCTCAGTCCCTTGCGTTCCGGCTAGGGGCGCGGGGGCAGCGCCGGGGCGCCGCGTTCCCCGCGTTCCGGCCTGCGCCCCAGCGCCGCCGGCGCTCCGCAACAGCGCGTGGCCGAGGCTAGCCCAGGATTCCTGGCGAGCTGGGCTCGGGTGGGGAGCCAGCGCCGCAGTCCCCGCGCCCTCCCCTGCGCCCCCGCCTGGCGCAGCGCACCCCTGGGTGCTCAGGAAGACAGGCCCAGGGTCCAAGGTGGCCAGGGGTACGCTGCGGGAGGTGACACCCTCCGCTTCTGCCGCTTTCCTCCCTGTTGCTACCCTCTGGGCTGCGGGATGGCTCTGGTCCCGGTCCCCACCCGCACTGTCCGCGGTGCGGAGGCTGAGCGCAGCTGCCTCTGCGCTTTCCAGCATCGCTGGGGCTAGGGAAGACCTCCGTGTGTGTTGGGGAGGAGGGAGAGGTCAGGCTTTGGCATCTTAAGGGTGGTCGTTTGGGGTCCGACACCCGCACCAAGGCGAGGGCGCGAGTCCGGGCGCTCCTCCAGCCACGGGCGCCGGCTGAGTCCCCGCGGACCAGGTGGTCCCCGCGCCCGGGCATCCATCCATTCATTGCGACTCAGGGGCGGCCCCAAGCTCCAACCGAATCTATGAATGGGAAGAGGAAAGAACCAACGTCTGTTTCCACACCCCGCTTCCCCGCCCCCTGCCTCCCGCCAGGCAGAGCGAGCCGACACGAAGCGACAAGGGCGGGGGCGGGGGAGGGGGGCGCTGCGGGGACGTGCGAGAGGGCTCCCGAGTTTGGCTGGAGACTGCACTATTTATATACTCCAGCGCTCCAGGACAAAGAGGGCAGATCCGAGTCACCTCCCCTCCCATCCCCAGCTCCTCCCGGCCCCTCCCTCGATGGCTTTGATTTCTTTACCGCCCCCCGCCCCCGCGCTCCGAGGGCGGGCTGGCAGGTGCGGGGGTGGGAGCCGTCTCCGCGGGAGCAGCCTTGCCAAAGGTCCGGCTGCTGACGTCCGAGCGCCCGCTCCTGTCAATGAACGGCAGCGGCAGCCTGGGGCCCGTGCTGGCAACGAGGCTACAGACGTCATCGCCTCCTGTTGGACGCGGGGGGGGTGTCCGAGCAGCAGCGCCGGCTTAAAGGGAAACTCTCTAAGTTGCAGGCAGCCGGGGAGAGTCTTCCTGAGAGCACATGCACCCCCAAATGTCAAGTGCACGCGGGCGCACACACACACGCGCGCGCACAGGGGCGCTCACACACGTCCTCTCCGTGGGTGCGCGGGTCCAAAGTTGCTGGGCTGTGTGGACAGGTCTCCACCGGCGCCCCGAGCGCTCCGCGGCTTTCCCCGGAGACTCCCAGATGGAAAGCAGGGAGAGGGACAGCACGCTCCGCTCCGTTCGCCGTGGTCTCCCCTGTAGCCAAAAGATCAGCGGGAAGCCCAGGGTGCAAGAAGCCTTTGGATACGCCTGCCGGCGGAGCGGCTGCCAGCATGGACCGGTCCTGAACTTGGGCCACCCGGCTCGCGTGGCAACTTGTTTTGCGCAGTTCCCGAAGGGGCCCTGGACCCCGGGGCTACCTAAGGCGCCTTGCCCTTTTCTCTTCCTCTTTCTCTCTCGCTTGAATTTGTGAGCTGGAAACCGAGGCAGAGATGCGCTGCAGCATACTTTGGCGGGTAAGTTGACAGTTCCTTTTACCTATTATTTAACCCTTGAGAGTCCAGAAAAACTTAATTCCAGCCCTTTTCCTACTTTTTTTTTCCCCCTTAAACGTCCCATCACTTCCCTCCGTCCTTTTTGGCAATAAGGAAACGTGTGTGCCTGTGTGTGTGTGTGTGTGAGCATGTGCTGTTTGTGGGCATGACAGTCGTGGGGAAGGGGTGATGAGTGGACACCAGAAAGAAGAAACTGGAGTTTGTAAAGCCAGAGCACTCAAGGGTCTGCAGAGGAGAGAGAGAGAGAGAGACTGCTGCCAGCCGGGGTGCCGGTGCCCAGTGGCAGCCTCAGGGCTGACGCCGAGTCGGAGTTTCTGAGCTGCAAGCTCCCGGCCAGCTGCAAGCCGCAGCGTCTGCCGCGCCAGACCCGCAGGTGCCCCCAGAGGCGGCCGCAGAAGGGCTGGCGAGCTCCACAACTCCCTCCCTCCGCGCCTGCCGCCCAGCTCGCGTTCTCGGTGGGGACAGGTCCCCTCTTTTCACCGCTGCCTCTGCCGCCACTCTCCGGTGTCCCCCCCCACCGCCCCCAGCCTCTTTCGCTAAAGACCCCGTGATGTCACAGGGCAGGCGGGGGTCCCGAGCCCCCTAGCACCTGAGAGCGTCGTCGCTGCATCGCGTTCTGCAGCATTCTCTCTTCTTCCTGCCACCCACTTTTCCTCGCAGTCCATTGAAAACACACTCCCACCGAACACTGCTCACCCGGCTGCCCCCGCCCGGGCCAGAAGACAGCACTCCTTCACAGCCCCGCGGCCGCCGGAGTCCTCACAGGCACCCCCGGCCCCCTCCCAGATTAGGGAGAAATCAGCCGGATGCCTAAGGAGCCTCTCCTCTCTGTTTTCAATCCTCCTCCCCTCTCAGCACCCTCCTAGTTGAAGGAAAAAGAGGAAGGAGGAAGGGGGGGAGGGAGAGAGGGAGAGGGGGAACCTGGGCGCACAGGCTCCTAGACGTGGGGCTGCACCGGTGGAACCGACAGGGGATTTCTGCGCTGAGTCCCTGCCTCCCCTGCCTCTCCTGCCACCGCGAGTCCCTTCTCCTCTTTAGGCAGCATTTTTTTCCACCTCCCTCTCTGGTCTCTTCTCCCCACCCCTTTTGTCGCCACCTAACCCCACCTTCACTCTCCTCTCCAAGGGGGGAGGGCTGGGGGTGGGGAAAGAAAACCCCCAAATCCCAGCCCCGGGCAGAGATGTCGAAGAAACGCAAAGCCCTGGAAGGTGGAGGAGGTGGCGGCTCCCGGCTTCCAGAGGAGGAACCCACTGCCTGGTTTGGGGATGGCAGCGAGGAGCAAGGTAGGGGCGGGGAGGGGGAGGAGAGAGGAGAAGCAGCACACGCAGGGAAGCGTTTGGGAGTTGAGATCCATCCACAGGGGCGCCCCAGCCAGCCTTCCCAGAGCGCCCTATGGCAAGGCAACTTGAGTAGATGTTTTTCCCCCACAAATGGGGTTTTGCGTGTTTCTGCAGGACATGGGGAGTGGGGTGGGAATGAGCTGGTGTGTCGGCCCAGATCTGGTTGGACCTGAAGCTGTCGTGGGTGGGGGGAGGGAGGCTGGAGTGGCTTGGGAGAGGTGGCCGGAGGAGGCCAGGAGGCATTGGCCGGGCACTGCTGGCCGTTTCCCCTCCCTGGCTGCCTTGCTGCTGTGTACACTGGTGTGGACAAGCTGTGCTCTGGAGGCACAGCCTGTGTTCACGTCTGCGTGTCGGGCACCTTCGTCAGAAGAGCAGGGGGTCCAGCACTGCCCCCCTAGCAAGCGTTTGTGGGGGATGAGGGACAGCAGGGAGAGACATTTCCTCCCTCCATGCTGCTTGGATCCGGGGATGCTAAGGGTCACGTCATGTGGGATCTTCGTCCCCTGCACAGGCAGGGCCCTCTGCCTCCTGAAGTTGGAGGTGAGGCTTGAGGCGAAGGGGTTGATGAGCTGTGATTCCAAGGGGAGATGTGGTGCTGGAAGCAGCTGGTGCTTCTTTGCCTACAACAGCACCAAAGAAAGAGTGTAGATGGAAAATTTCCTATGGAAACAAAAGTGATACTTGGGTATCTGATTTCCACATAAAAGAAACCCAGGCAGGCACCTTTTATTTCACTTAAAGCATTCTGGATTTGGTTAAAAGTAGGCCCAAATGAACTAGTCAAGCTTTCTCTGAGCTGTAGATAAAACACGAAGGGAAAAAGGAACCAGATGGAAATGTGTTGTTGCAGGTTGCGCTGTGGCCATTCGGTGGAAAGGCCCGTGGGGAGGAGTCTGAGCCCAGGTGGGCAGAGAGGGAGGGGGCTGTTGGTAGGGCTGCTGTCCTTTCTGCAGCCCAGCCTTGGGGCCAGGGGCCTGGCAGGTGCCCATTTGGGCAGAGCGTCGGAGAGATGGGCTCATGTCTCCAAAACACAGTCGGTGGCTCTTCTCCTTTGACGTCACGAGAAACACAAAGTCACAAAAGTCCTCCCCGTACAGTAAATATGAATCCTTGTGTGCACTTAGAACCTTTTGTGTGGCTTGCGTGCATTTTAGAACAAAGGACTAGCTTGGGCTATCCCTGGACCGGGGCATTTGGGTTTTGCTAGAAATAGTTGGGAGCAGTGCTGCCTGCTTGAGTCGAAAGAGGTGGTATTTTAGTGCCTGCCCATGTTTTGACTTTCTTTGCTTAGTTATGACTTTAGAGCAAAAGTCAGGGCATTTCTTAAGTTAATCTGAGATGAAATTAATGAAAAAAATGGTGTTTAGTAAGGAATTCAAATATTGCAGATGACTTTTCTGTATGGTTGGTATTTTTCCATATTTGGGGGGAATAATTTGATATCACCATGAGTGCCTGGCAAATTCATCAGCTCTGTACGCGGCATTTGGCTTTGACCTCAGGTTGCTCTATAAAGGTACATACCCTTTTCTTTTGGTTAAGAACTGAAGTCCATGGAAACTGAAATCATTATTATGGTAAATAGCAACCTGGATACGTTTTTATGCTATTTTAATAATTAACAAATATATGGCTGCCAGTTACAAAAAAAAAAAAAAAGAAATAAGAATTGTATTTTAGCAAACATTCTTCATCCTGTTTGTGGTAATATTTGGTATTAAATTTTTTAAAGATAAGCTATGCCATACAGGGTCAGCCCTACCATAGCAAACAATTCCCGAATCCCCCAGGCAATAGGAGTCCGTGGAGAGTGTTTTGCAAGTCAGAGCAGGCAACGGTAAGTACCTATGTCCATATTATTCAGAGATTATCGTAATTTTGAAATGATTTGTTATACAAATTGTTTCTATTTTTTTAGAGTTAAAAAATGTCTCAAGATTTGATTATATCCTTCGCATTTGGCAAATAAAAATGCTACTTGGTAATTGAAAATACGTAACTGCAGAAACCATTAAGGGTGTGAGCATTCAACTACCATGCTGTTGTGAATTACTTCTTTGGGATGTGGGAAGCCTGGCACCTGTCTAAAGCTACAGAGCACACCTGCATGCATGTGGCATGTGTGTGGGGCACATGGCTGTGTGGACATGTGGCCGTGCACACTCCAACAGTGGAGACGGGAGGACAAGTGGACGCTAGTGTTGGCAGCTGGTTGTGACGCACGAGCCCTTACCCATGGTTAAGAAACTGCAGCTCCTCTGTCTCTCAGGCTCAGTGTGATAGTTCTTTTCACCTCTGGGTCTCTAAGCCAAATTTGACAATATGCACACTGAAGACCAGAGAGAAGTACCATGTTTCCCTGAAAACAAGACAGGGTCTTATATTTAATTTTTCCTCAAGAAGACACCCTAGGGCTTATTTTCAGGGGATGCATTATTTTTTTTTAAGTACAGTACAACCATCTACATTTATTCAAGTATAGTTAAGTCATCTTCTTCTGGAACATCATCACAACTCTCCAAACCCTGAATTCCATCCTGAATTTCTTGCGACTCTATTTCCTTTAGAACCATCGGCCCCAATCTCTCATGTCCAGCACTAGAGCTCTCATGGGGCAGATGAGAAGGGCTGCTTGTCTTCTTTCCTGCTCTGAGACAAAATGCATGGGTTGTGCAGACACGCTGTGTAGCCACGCCCGTCACTAGGTCTTATTTTCGGGGTAGGGCTTCTATTGTGCAAATGCTTAGAAATCCTGCTAGGGCTTATTTTGTGGGTAGGTCTTATTTTCGGGGAAACATGGTATATACGTCAGTTTTGCTGACCTTGAGTTCCAAAGGAGTCTTCTTTTAAGTTCCAACAACTTGGAAGGCCTATGTGTTTGTTCATTTCAATCACCGAGAGTACAATATGTGTGTATTAAATTAAGGCTATTGGAAATTACGTTTCAGTTGTAGTCATTGATTTTTTTCAGACTTCCTGTCAGCAGGTTGGTTTGACCTGAAGTTTTAAGTAGCTGATAGGCACGTGGGCTGCCTGGAGAGGAGTGTGGTGGGATTTTTGAACATAAGAACCCAAACCCACTGTTCCTAGGCAGGTCCTCACCTGCCACCAATCCATGCCACGGCTGGTAGGTGTTCATTTCAGGTCCTGTGCCGGTATTTCCTGCCTATCATGTTCTAACGGCACCTGTCTTGTTAACAGTTTCTCTTCAGGAGATTCCTAATGGGGATGAAGGTAGGATAGTAAATGGGTCATCATGCACACACTTGGACTATTTTGGTTTTGTCCCTGACCTTAATAGATCCATCCCATTTTATTTAGCTGGGTAAAAGGAAAAATGAAGAGCAATATCCTAGCTTTGACTGAACGTAGCTTTGGATGTCCATTGACATGTGTGCACATGTGTGTTTGTGTGCATGTCTATAAAATCGTGAACAGAATGTGGTCCTCTCGTGGGTCCCAGCTGGTTCCATATCCAATACATGGGAGGACTATACTGATGGAAGATATTTGCATAAAATTTTAAATTCATAAAAAGATCTTTCCTTTACAACTTAGAGAAATTTGGTATGCAAATGGGCAATGCTAGCCACAGTTTTTGTTTTGCTTTGTTTCTGGATTTCTTCATTGTTTTGGACTTAGACTTAAGAGTATGTTCTGATGTTCATTTAACTATAAAGATAACGGATATGTCGAAAGTATGGGGGAGAGGTCCGTGATGAAAACACTGAATAACTGTATTTATTAACCTAATAATAAGGTACTTCTAATTTTTTCCATTCTCTTCATATTCTTTTTATTGGTCTCTTTTCAAAGAATTATTTACTTAAAAACTTTGGTTTAATCACAAGGCATCTCATTAGTTACTGTACGCTGTGTCGTTAAACCCTATTTTCCCACAGGTGTTAGAGCTCTTACCCTGGGGGCTCTTTGCAATCCCTCTCCACCCTTCCCTCCCCCCACCGGCTGCAACTGGTCTACACTGCTTTGTTTTCTAGTTTTTAACCACCAGTTCTTTTAGGATCGTTTTAGGATGGGAAATAATGTCAATTGCATATTTTTACATTAAATTAATCCCATAAGTGTTTTAAGAATAAGTAGTTTCTATTTTTCTTTTTACGAGGAGAACACCGAACATACTTTGTTAGGACAAAAAAGCAGCCATAACAAGGCACAGCAAGCAGAAACACACATTAGCAGTCAAAAGGTTAGTGTAGTAGTTTCTATTTTTGATGAAATCAGTTAAGACCCTCCCCAGGCCGGTTTTCCGAGTTCTTGCCATTGCAGTGTTTAAAGTCACCTAATTGAGAGCCTGCGGCACTGAATGGATCTAGGGGAGGTTTGGACGTGACCTACTCATATTTTGCATTTCTTGAATTTCTTGAGCCACAGTGAAACTGTCTATGGGTAGCTATTATGTTATCTGATGGATCGATGACTGAAGTCAGCGTGTGGTTTCCTATAACTCTGTACCACTCTGATACCAGAATGGCCCCTGAGTTGTGTGGCTTTCCTGCATCTTTGGTGGGTGGTCGGCTTTGGGAGGGTCTGGGACGGGGGTGGTGGTGGGAGGTAGCACCAATTCTATGCCTCTAAAACTAGTTAAAAGTGAACATGTAAATTGGTAACTGACCTACCTCTACCTAACCCCCTAAAATCAGCTGGGTTGATCTTTCCAACAGATTAATGCTTCTAATAGAATTGATCAGATTGCCTTTTTAAAAATGTATTATGAGAAAAATCTCTTAAAGGGTGATTTATAATCATTAACATTACAGAACAGCCATGACCCTTGGAAGAAGAGATCAATGTCAAAGAAAACAAACAATCACACGTGCTACAGAAGTTTGATGGCAAAGACAGTTACGGTTCAGACTTTGTTGTTTAGTGGCTCCACACCGCAAGGGCCATGGCCATGTTGTGGGCCAGGGAGGGGGGCAGAGAGAGGGGTTTGGGGGTAAAGCAGTGCGGGAACGCAGGGTGGGATGGAGGTGTTAGTGCTCACTCTTGGGCCTGCCCTGCTTTCTGATTCAAGCCAGGAAGGAAATTATGGCTAACGGGCCAAAGGCATCCCAGCACGCCTGCCTCCTCCCCCGTGCAATGGCGGGAAGATCGAATTATATGACCTTGATGGTCCGATTTCCACAACTTTGATGTTGGTTTTGTGAAGAAATGGATAAAGCCTAACTGGACCCAATCTGAATGGTACCTGCCAAGAGAACCCAGTGAAAGGCAGTTCTTCTTGCCCTGAAATGGCGGGGAGAGGAAGTTACCTACAAACCGGACTGAGAGACACGCCAGTAGCTGGGAGCGCACCTTCTGTCGGGAACCAGCAGGCGCTCTGGGCATCACGGGGCGGTAGCATTGGCCACCTTTTGGCCCACAGTGTGGCAGCGACTATTTATGTAGCACACGGGTCCAGGTTCATGTCCCTCTCTGCCAAGTCCCGCTTCTCCACAAACACCTGCCTGCCCCCCGCCCCAGCAGAGGGGGAGCAGAGTTGCAAATAAACAGAGGGGAAGTCACACAGCAATGCCGCCTCCTGTCACCTCTATGGCTAGATGGAACAATACAGGTGGAATGTTTGCTTCTCAGGTAAACAGAATTATCTCCACCTTGCTAGTCGGAGGAGCACTATTTCTAAAATTTGAGTTTTATTTTTTTTAATTTCAAAATATGAAGGGGGTACAAATGTTCTTGTTACATGGGTGAATTGTATAATGCTAAAGCCAGGGGTTTTAGCGTGCCCGTCACCAGGATGGTGCATATTGTACCCAACAGGTAAGTTTTTATTCCTTGCTACTCCCTCCCCCCTCTTCTTAGTTTCCAGTGGCCTTTATGTCTCTTTGTGCCTGCGTGTACCCATTGTTTAGCTCCCACTTACTAATAAGAACTTACTAATAAGAACTGTGGTATTTATTTTTCCATTCTTGAGATACTTCATTTAGGATAGTGGTCTCTTGTTCCATTAAAGTTGCTGCAAAAGACATTATTTCATTATTTTTTACGGCTGAATAATACTCCATGGTATATACGTATCACAGTTTCTTTATTCGCTCATGAATCGAAGGGCACTTATTGAGTCCGCATCTTTGTGATTGAGAATTGTGCTGTGATAAACATTTAAGTGCAGGCGTTTTTTAAAAAAATGACTTCTTTCCCTTTAGGTAGATACACACAGTAGTGAGATTGCTGGATCCAATGGTAGGTCTACTTCTATTTCTTTGAAGAATGTCCATACTGCTTTCCATAGAGGTTGCACTAATTCACAGTCCCGCCAACAGTGTATAAGCATTTCTTTTTCACGGAGTCCGCAGCATATATTATTTTTTTGACTTTTTAATAATGGCCATTCTGAAATTTGCTTTTCAGGTAAGCAGACATTAACTTCACCTAGTAGCTAGAGGAGCACTTTTAGTAGAAGAACTGCTCAGCTGTGGCATGAAACTCTGGTTAAGAGCTCTTTGACTTTCTCTTTTCTTCTTTGATGAATACAAGGTAGCAATTAGAATGACCAATATTGTGAGATTATATATTTCATATGTAAGATATATACACATATATTACACACACATAATACAGGCACATGGCAAAAACAGTCATCTACCACATGAACACGTACAGTAAGTTCTCCTCCAACCCTACTCACCTTCCCTGAAGGTCACCAATATTCAGAGGTTCTTAAGTGCCAACCAGAAATATTCTGTGCATAGAGCTTGATAAATATAACATCCCTCTCTTATATGAACACAAGTGCCCTGTACACACTGTTCTCCTTGTACCTTGCTTTATTCTCTTACCTATATCTTGAAAATTTATCAGCATTTATAGATCTACTTTTATCATCTGTATAATATTCCATGATACAATGTACCATAATTGATTTAAACCCTACTGAATGGCATTTAAGATACTACTAGTCTTATGCTTTTATAAATAGAGTTGTAGTAAGCAACCACACAGTACTTTTTGAACACATGTGTACATTTATAGGTTGGTAAATTCCTAGATATAGAAGTTGAGTCAAAGAGGTGGTTGCAATTTAAACTCTACAAAAGGCCTGTTTGCTCCACTGTCCCTAATTTTCTTATGCAGTTTGATCTGCCATCAGTATGGACACCCCACTTTGGGGACCCAAATTTGGGGTTTTTGGTAAATATAAGCATGTTCTTCAAAACATAAACACTCCTAGACGTAGGACAGTCACACCTACGGTGGATTTTAGGATCTGTGGGATACTTTTCTTCTCCTATGCTCTGCTTAAAGTAGAGGTTGGGATGAATAATGTCGTATTTTGTCCATCTCAGTAATAATAAATAGGCACAGATTTGTGATTTTGCTGTAGAATAAACATGGAAGGAATTCAAGAATGACAGAGAAGGAATTGTGTATTTATTATTTTAAAATAGGACGCTAATATTCTTTCTGGAGAGATTCGTGAAAATTATAATTGGTATGTAAGTACTGCTCTTGAATTCTCACATAACTGGAATGGTAAATATGGGTTTTATGACTCTTACACAATTTATTTATTTATTTTTACTTTATTTATTTATTTATTGAGACAGAGCCTCACTCTGTTGCCCAGGCTAGAGTGAGTGCCATGGCATCAGCCTAGCTCACAGCAACCTCAAACTCCTGGGCTCAAGCAATCCTCCTGTCTCAGCCTCGCGAGTAGCTGGGACTACAGGCATGTGCCACCATACCCAGCTAATATTTTCTATATATTTTTAGTTGAGCAATTAATTTCTTTCTATTTTTAGTAGAGACGGGGTCTCACTCTTGCTCAGGCTGGTCTCGAACTCCTGACCTCGAGTGATTCTCCTGCCTCGGCCTCCCAGAGTGCCAGGATTACAGGAGTGAGCCACTGTGCCCGGCCTACACATTTTCTATACTTAGAGAGTCTTCAGTCTGCCAATCAGAAGGTAAACTCTCAAAGGGCGGCGGAGGGTGTGGTGGTGTCTTGACCCATATGTTTGCTGACGGCTTCATCTGGGCACTGACCTCTCTCGTCTCGTCCACTATTTCATCTCTGCCCCTAAGGTTGTGCCTGGCACAGAGCCGGCACCGATGATTTCCTGTTGGATTAAATAATGAATGTGCTTGTAAGTGAGGCAACGTGGATTACTGAGCATCCCACTGAATAGTAACCACAGTCACCCTATTTGTAAATGACTACAGGTATGAAGGAATGCTTGTACTGAACTTCGAAAGTTTTTCGTACATGAAAGAAGATCTGTTTTGACACCGAGTGTGCACAGGTGCTTATGACACTGGGTCACATTATCTGTGAAAGCCGTTTTCCTTAGGACTCGATTTTAAGGTAGGAACGGGTAGGAGAGAAGTAGAAGCACAGTCACCTTCCCCTTCTGCTCGACACCTGGGCCAGCTGGTGAGAATGTCCTCCCGGCCCCTTGGTGCCAGCCGAGACATCGGTCCCTGGGAGCCCCGGCTCCACCCCGGCTCCTGGCCACCACACCCCAGCCTGCATGCCTGCTCTCACCCCACTTCACAGCGCTCGGGGCCAGCCCTGCTCTCCCAGGAAGCCTCACTACACCAGTAATAAACTTCCTCACGCCCTCTCGTGCGTGTGTGCTCAGAGTCCACAGCTGGATCAGATTTGGGGTGGGAGACCTTCCCACACTCGTGGAGGCCTGTGGCAGACATTTCGATACATTGTCTCTTCCTTTTCCTCCTCCTGCTCCTTTTCTTCTCTCCCACACACAATTAGTATTATTGTAGGCGGAACTGCTTCAGAGTCATTCATAAACATTATGAGGACACTTCAGATTTATTTTGCAAAGGCAAGGCATTCGCTTGCGCGACCACAATCCAGCAACCACACTGATAGTGTCTACCCTCCGTCTAACATTTTTATCTGGTGTGAGCACTCACCAGATTTCCCCAGGAATGGCCTGGTTATCACCTCAGTCTGGGATCCAGTCAGGAATCACACGTGACATTTCGTGGTCGTGTTTTTTTTTTAATCTAAAATAGCGTTTACAACATTGACATTTTGAAGCATCCAGACCAGTCGTCTTTCAGAAATTCCCAGTTTGATTTCATATGACGTTCCCTAATGATTAGATTCAGGCTCAGCATTTTGGACCAGGATACCACGCAGGAGACACTATGTCCTTCTCAGCGCACATGATGTCAGTTGGTCCTGTTGGGTGAGATCAGGTTTGGTTCCCTTGGTTCAAGTGACATCTGCAGGACTTCTCCACTGTAAAGAAAAATAGTAATATATTCTGATGATTTGTAGCTCATTCTATGACAAAATCTCCTACCTAAAAGTATACAATGTTGAAAACAAAAGTCTTTGATATAATTCATAATTACATAAATTTGGATTTTGTTTACATGTCATTATTTTTCTTTTTCTCTGAGCTGTAATATATATATATATATATATATTGGAGACAGAGTCTCACTCTGTTGCCTGTGGTAGAGTGCCATGTTGTCAGCCTAGCTCATAGCAACCTCAAACTCCTGGGCTCAAGCAATCCTCCTGCCTCAGCCTCCCAAGTAGCTGGGACTACAGGCATGTGCCACCATGCCCGACTAATTTTTTCTATATATTTTTTAGTTGGCCAATTAATTTCTTTCTATTTTTAGTAGAGACGGGGTCTTGCACTTGTTCAGGCTGGTTTCGAACTCTTGACCTTGAGCGATCCTTCTGCCTCAGCCTCCCAGAGTGCTAGGATTACAGGCATGAGCCACCGCCCCGGCCTGAGCTGTAACATTTTTTAAAAGTTCACTTTCTGAGGTAAACAGCTTAGGGACATCCTAGGGGAACAGCTTTTGGATTTTAACAAATATGCAAATAAGATGTAGGGCCCTCACTGTCCTCCAGGAGGGTTTCTGTGCTCTGTGCCCCGAAGACCCCTCCTCCAAGGCAACTGTCATTCACTGCTCTGACTTCTGTCACCGTCTATCCGTGTGCCTGCTCTCGGACTCACAGGTGTGGAATCAGACAGCACATACTCTTTGGGCTCTTTTCCCAAACATGAGGTCTGTGGGATTCATCTACACTGTTGCAGTAGTTTGAGTGTTAATAGCTATTCCATTTTATCACTACTCCACAACTTACTTATTTTTTCTACTATCAATGGACATTTGGGTTGTTTGAACTTTAGGGCTATTGAAAATAAAACTACTATGAAATATTTTTAAGCATGCCTTTTAGTGGCCATAAATCCTCATTTACTTTAAGTATATAACCTGCAGGCTGATTTCTATTCGAACCAGTAGTTTAATGTTTTATCAGTCATTGGAGCTCATACGTGAAGGTGTTCGATTTTCTATAAATAAGTCTGAATACTGTGAACCTTATATTCATAAGAAAAAATTTCAGATGCATTCCATGTACTTTAACATGGGAACATTTGCAATCTAGATATAGGATCTTGATAAATGAACTAGATCTTATCCTTAGTAGAAGTCTATACATCATTTTGATCCACAGATATAATTATTTGTCTCCACCATGGATATTGAATTAATCCCTATTCCTTTAAGTAGTGTATTGTGCTTCCTTTGCTGACTCTGAAGGGGCAGGTATTAGGAAGTAAGAGAGACTAGCAACAAGTCATAAAATCTTGAGGTCACATCTGCTGGCCAGGCGGATCATGTCACTTCTGTTTGGGGACAGCTTACCAGATTTGGGATCTCTGTCTAGCAAAGCCCATAAGTTCAGCTTGGGAAGGGAAGGAGTCTGCTCTTTCCCAGACTAACCGTCGGTGCTGTGCTCACTGCAATTTCTGCCCTACTGTGTTCTTCTACGTCAGCACAGGTGTGATGACAGCCACACACCTGCCTTATCTGGGGCTGGCTCATGCTAACTGGAGGACAAAGGAGAAGGGGGCAAATGTCACTTATGTCGCCCACAAAATAACAAATCTCATTATTAACAGGTGCCGTAACAAGATAGAGAACTTTCAGTTGTCTTTCTGTTTGTCCCCAGAATCTCTGGCAGGAGGGGAACTGTCTTTGTTTGCAGCAATAGCTCCTCTCAGGACAACGGTAGAAGGTGACGGACGGTCTGAGCCTTGATGCCCAGGCCCTGGAGGCCCCAGAACAGGAAGTGAGGGGAGCGGAAAGCAGGAGGGTGTGGGGCAAAGCCAAGGGGGACCCCACCTGGAGGGGGTGTTGGGCGAGGACTTCAGGACCCGGGAACGACTGTGATTCACTGTCACATGGGTGTGTGGTGTTACCATGGGACCCCCATGGGGGCCCAGTGCTTTGCTAAGTCTACCAAATCCATGCATGTTGTAAGTGGGCTTCGTAAACGAGAAACAGCAGAGGGCCTGAGCGTCATGTTGGGCTGTGGTGCCGTAAACCTGCACGGGTGTGCGTGGAAGGAGCAGCCAGAGTCAGGCGGGTCCCAGAGGACTCAGGCCCTAGAATATTCTTTGAAATGTTGAAGGGCTTCTGTTATCGCTGGACAATGGTATTGTGCTATTCAAGGCAAATCTCCCTACCTCAAGCCTTGACTTGGAGCTGCACCTAAGCCATATTTCCCCTCTATCGTGGAGGTTATTGGGACATTTCGATTATAGTCACAGCCTAATCTCCTATTATAGTCACAGCCTAATCTCCCATGGCTTGAGATTTCAGGACAGGGTGCGGGGTATAGGGATATCGTCACACATCCTGTTGCACTCAAGGGCCGACAGATTTCAGTGACACGGTCTAAAACCACTGGGATTGGGTGCAGATCAGCTGTTCTCATAAACGATAAAAATAATAGGTAATGTATCTGTATAACACTGACTTATAAAGTGTCTTCTTTAGCTTCATTAGCAACGTACAACTGTATATGGGGAAGAATAATTTGTCGTGACATAAAATAAAAATATATAACTAATGGACAACATGAGAATTGTACCCATGCCCCCTCTAGGCTTAATACTAGGTTCTTTTCTTGCCTAGTCACTCTGGTTTTTGTCGTTTGGCCTCTGACTCTCAGACCTCTAAGGTGATCATTCTTGGACGGTCCAAAACACAATGCCAAACAATTGTGAAGTGGGACTGAGACGTTTCCAGTTACAGGACTCCATGCAGTCCGTGATGTTGGGAATGGCTCTGGGAATGTATTCTCCCATTAAAAGGTGAATCAGACTTTCAACTGAGCAAAGAAGACCAGCAAGCGTTATCCAGTGTTCCTGTGAGCAGGTATTTCTATCCCTCTCCATTCCATACATCACAAACGTGCCGAGCGTCTGCTAAGCCGATGCCAGGTGCACAGTGTCCCGAGAGCGGGCACAGCCTTGCCGGCCACGGTGAGCCTGTGCCGCTCAGCTCGCAAAGTGCTACCTGGGTTTCCTTATTTTCCTATTTTGCTTACTTATATTGTCCGCCTCTCCGCAGGAGAATACATTCTCAGTGAAGGCAGAAACCTCTCTGGTCTTTTTTACTGTGTGCCTCTAGCAGGCAGAGCAAAGCCTGGCAAACGTTAAGTGCTCTCTACCTATCGGTTGAATAAATGTGTGAATCAATGATTGATTTCCCCCTTTTAAAGGAACTTTTCTCTGGACTTAGGATGCGCCAGGTGTGTTGCAGAGGAAGGCTAGGGTGGACCCCCTACCCCTGTCCGCTGGCTGTCAGTCAAGCTGTGCCGTGAGGCTCGGCTCAGTCATAGATGGCGGAATCCACAGAGAACGAAGCTAAGTGACAGAGGGTTTACCAGGAGGACCCTGGGGAGGACAGAGACCTCCAGGGCTGGGACTCGGGCTCCTTCTCGTGCCTCCCCTGCTCTCCTCGTAACAGGACTCAGCAGCTCCCAGCTGAACCCTCACAGCCCTGAGCGGCGAGCAAAGAAAACCTCTCCCCAGCCCACATCTCCTCCCAAAGGCAGACTCTGTCCTTCTTACAGACGGGGCAGGACCTATTTCTAGAAGAGAGCAGGAGACACGGCTGCAAGGGTCCCCTCACTGCCAACAGGCAGCTCCTCCTCCAGTGCCGTCCCTTCTCCCCATAAGGGAGTCACCGGTGCTGCTTTTGCCATCTGGTAAAGCCGAGTCCTCCCCTTCAGCGTTAAGGTCTGCATGCCGGGGCCCCAGAGGTGACAGCCATGGGCTAGCGGACGCAGCACCCTGTCACTGAAACAGTGACATCCAGGTAAAGTCTTCCTCCCTCCTGTTTGTCTCTTTCCTCCACTTGCAGCACCTACTGCTCGGCTAAACCGACACTTTTCAGCTTTGCTTGTGGCGTCTCCTCCCCTAGAACTGCGCTTCTCCACTGTCTCTCTTTGCATAAACCTTCGGCAGCCTTGGGGGCACTTCGGAATTTCTGCCTCCTCCGGGAAGCACCCAGGGGCAGTCGCAGGCTCTGGGCATGTGCTGGCGCCAGCTGGGCACCGCCCCCACAGGCCACCAGGGCATGACAGTCATTTCTGGGTCCCTCTTTCTCCCCTTAGCCTGAATGATTTCAGAGGAGAGGACGTTTGTTTCACACGCATTCTTGCAGTGATCGGAGTAATGATTTGCATAGGAGGTCTGTGACCATTTTCTAATGGGATAGAGATGTGAGTTTTTGGGAGGTGTTGTCCAGGATGTAAGCGGATGGATGAAAGCAGAGAAAGGCGTGAGGAAACAAGAGCACGCACACGTGCATTGACAGGAAGCCCTGCGCTATGGGCCAGTGATACCAGTACGGAACATGAGGAAGCGATTTTAAACTTAGCATCACTTAACAATTATTTAATAATTTACTTGACTGATGGAAGTGGTGTTTTGCAGATGATAAGAAGTATAAGGGTAAGATTATTTTCCCCCAGACAATGACTGGTTTACAGGATGGATAAATTTTAAGCATTCGTTTTGTTAAGAAATTCATGTTCTCGAAGACGGAAATTGCCGGGGATCAAAGAGGTTGGATTGTAATCAAGAAAACTTACATGCTCAATCATGTTGCTACATTTATAAACTGAAACAATGAAGGTCCGGTCATTTCACTTCGGTGGAGATGCTCCGGGGAAATCTGTGTCTTTGTCTCCACCCCACCCCCACCCCCACCCCGGTTTGGGCTGGCCCCGGCCTTGGCTACTACAGAGGTGCCCTCTCCACCTTTTCTTCCCTGGGTCTCTCTCACTCACCATGTACATCTTTGCACAGCCAAGAACCACTGAATGTTGCGTCTGAATGTTTGCATTTAGAGAAAAGAAGATTTTAAGCTCTTGCTAATGTAATACATTCTTTAGTCAATTTCGACTAACTTTGATAAAACTTCCTTTTCTCTTTTACTCACAAACATACGCAGGCATCCTTAGATATCCCAATTCCATAGCATTTTCGATGGGTCTCGACCAGTGTTTTTCAAATTGAGGAAGGTAACCTATTTGTTAGTCTGAAAAAAAACAATTTATTTTTAGTGAGTCCTAACCATGTTGTTGAAAACTGAATGGGAGGGCAGGGAAGGGAAAGGAGAGAGGGGAGGGGAAGAAAGATGGGGAAGAAAGGCAGGGAAGAGGAGAGGAGGGAGTGGAAGAAGAACAGGCTGGTATTGTGTAGTGACTCGTGTGTCTGTGTATTTGTCCCTATTGTCAAATGAAATTTTTCTCGTGAGTTGAAGAAGTAATAAACTCCCTGGTCTAGACTGCACTTTGCCGATATCTCGGTCATCATAGATAGATCACAACGCCAGAATTGTAGGGCCTCTTGGTGAAAAATAATAAATAAATGAATTAATTAAAGCAAATCTGTTTGGATTAAGGATTGTCTGTTAAAGTAGTGGTCTCCAACCTCTTTGGCACCAGAGACAAGTTTCATGGAAGACAAGTTTTCCACGGACTGGGTTGGCGGGGGTGGTTTCGGGATGATTCAAAGTGCATTATATTGATTGTGCACTTTATTTGTATTATTATTACATTGTAATACATAACAAAATAATTATACAGCTCACTGTAATGCGGAATCAGTGGGAGCCCTGAGTTTGTTTTCCTGCAGCTAACACCCCCGCTGACCTGACAGGAGGCGGGGCTCAGGCGGTGATGCGAGTGATGGGGAGAGGCTGTAAATACAGATGAAGCTTCACTCACTCACCTGCCGCTCACCTCCTGCTGAGCGCCCGGTTCCTAAGAGGCCATGGACCAGTACCGGTCTGCAGCCCAGGGGCTGCCTTTGTTCATTGAAAGCAGAACACACATCCATTTTAGCACCCGTAGCCCGAGCCCCGTGGGTTTTTCCGCACGCATGCTGAGCCATCAGCGGTCCTCCCCTCTCCGCTCTGCGGGACCTTGCCCAGTGCTCAGTGTGTGCACCTTGGCTCCCCAGCTGGACTGGAAACATTCTGAGAGCACAGAAAGCTTCAGTTCCAGTTGTTCTTCCATTAATGAGCACACAGCAGGTGTGCTGCGAATGATTTTTTTAATGACAAAGACCGAGACACACAACAGCCTTGGGTCAAAACACCAGGTGGGGGAGGGCGGGAGGAAGGGGAACAGAGGACAGAGCTTGGAAGACCCACCTGAGGCCCCTGTCCCGGCAGGGCGCACAGAGGAGCGTCCCCTTACTGCCTTCGCAGGTGGGGGTCCCCACCAGGAACCGGAGATTTTACTTCCCGGCAGCTCTATCCCAGCAAACAGAGCAGAATGTTCCCCGCCTTCCATGCACTCTCCTTCCTCAGATTGTTTTTATGCTCTTAAAACTTTTCATGTCTAATTTGCAATCTTTATTCCAATGTGCTTGGGGAATAATTATGGTTTTTCTTTAAGTCAAGTCCTCGCAGGCTGCCTTTGTTACAGAGTGTACCTTTTCTTTTCACCCCCTCACGCCCCGGGAGGCTGGACTGTGGCCTCTGTTATTTCTGCTTTGATTGTCACTTTGTCAGGTATCACTCGTTATTTTATACTTTAACAGGTTTAAAGTTAAGCCAGAGTAAGCTCCGTGAGCATATATAGTTCTTTGTTTTTTCCCCTTCAAGAGTGAAATCTGACTAGTCTAGATTTGGTAGATAGAGAGGTAAAACGATGAAATAAATAAAAGCTCTGTGGCTGCCAAAACGCCAATTTGTGAAGATTAATGCCACATCTTCGTTGGAAATGTCTGGCACAGCTCTGGTTGTCAGTACTGCTTCAAATCCCGAGTCTGATGATTTAAACTTTTCAGTTCTCTTCCTAAAAATTAGGAACAGTAAATTACTATGGTGTTACCTCCTTTCCTCCCGTCTTCAGTGAGATACACATATAACACTTGGTTCTTCGATGGTGAGGCACCAGTAGCAATCAGGTCTGAGTTTGGATCAAGAGAGAAAGAAAAGAAAATGAAAACTTCCCATGAGAGGATTGCAGTGGGTGATGGGCAAGGGTATATCCTGCTCGCCCTTAGGGAGAGTTCAGTCTTTGTGGGACGATAAGAATGCATGAGCCATTAAGGGAGCAGCTTTGTGGGAGTCATCCAAAGTGTTATGGAGGTTTCTAGAAGGCAGTGACCCATTTCTCCCAGGCCTGGTTGAATTGCATCACCATGGCTCTGAGCTTCCAGCCCGAGGTGCTCCTAAATCCATGGGGAGGCGCTTATCACGTTCAAGCATTTGGATTTAGCAGGCGGAGTCCATTTCTGTGCATTTTTTCTCTTTATTTGCCAGAGATGTCTTTATAGCAACTTTTACTAGGTTCGAAAGGCCCACTGAAAATTCCTTTCTCGTTATCAAAGTATAAATGGAATCCAATTCATGTTCTGATAATGCTTTCTTCAATGCACTGGTTTTGTTGTTATAATTCTATTCATTTTTATTCTCGAATAAAAAATAAATGCAATTGGCAAAAATTCAAAAGATACAAAAGGTATTTAATAAAAAAATTTGTGTCACTCGGTAGTGTTTCAAAGTTTTCTTCATATAGATATTGTCCATTTCCTTTAAGTTTATCCTTAGATTTGTTTATCTTTTTTTATGGAGTCATATCTTCCATTAAGTCTTTTAAGCAGTAGGAATTTTTTTTATATATCATGAATGTTACAGATATTTTTAAGAACAGATTTTTAAATGATGAAATGAAAATGATCTCAAACTTACAGAAAAGTTGCAAGTACAGTGGAAAGAATTATTTTCCCTGAACCATTACCCCAAATCATTTTGTATGCATTCCTTACAAACAAGGACATTCTCTTATGTGACTACAATACAGCTACCCAAATCAGGAAATTAACAGAGATACATCTCCACCATCTGACATTCAGATGCCATTCAAGTTTTGTGAGCAGGTCTGATAACATCCTTAATAGCAAGAAGATGTTTTAGAACTACACGCTGCATATGTGTCTTTGGCCTCCTTTAGTTTGTAGCAGCAATTTCTGAGTCTTTCACGAACTTTCGTGGCTCTGGTGTTTTTGAAGATCACGAGCAAGTTACTTTATAGATTGTCTCTTAGCTTGAATCTGTTTTGGTCTACGCTCATCTAACCTGGTAGGATCTAACCTGGTTAGATCCAGGTTATGCCCCGTTGGGAGAAATACCATGGAAATGATGCCGTGTTAATTCTTCCTACTACTGATGTTTGCTCTGACCACTCCATCACTTGATGAAGGTAGTGTCTTCCAGTTTTCTCCGGTAGAAAATTATGCTCTTCCCTCTTGTGATTAGTAAGGGATTTGGGAGAAAGTACTCTGAAATCATGTAAACATTATCTTCCTCTTTAAACTTTCAGTTATTCACTTGTTGATTTACATGAGTATGGACTCAGGGTTTCATATTTTATTCCATAGTTTATAGCACATTATTGCTATTGTTTATTTTGAAGCTCAAATTTTCCCAGATTTGGCCAGTGGGGTCCCCTTCAAGGTGGCTTCTGTGTCTTTTTTGATGTATATATCTCTATCTCAATCTGTTTATATGAAGACAGAGACATACATACATGTGCAAACATTTACGGTTGTATTTTTTTCTGAATTTGTCTATATTCAATCAAGAGTTTATATCAATACCTCCATTCCAATGAATACCACTGGGATCATTCTAGTTTTCTTTTTTTCAGTACTTGTAACTCTCTTCTCTGATAGAGAGAAACCCAGCGATAGCCATATCCGTATCTTATTTGATCAGTTTTTCTTTGAGTTTCCAATGTCCTGTAACTGCTGCACCCGCCCCACCCCTGGGTGGACTCTCTCCCCATCCAGCAAGGCTCTGCCCCCCGCCCTCCGGCCACCTCGACTCCCCTCTGTCCTCAGCAGGGCACTTACCTTGCCAGGGAAGAGGAAGAATGATGCTAATTCATGCTCAGCACTCATCTCCTTACTGACTTCCTGTTCTTTATATTTGCTCCTCAGATCGTTTTTGCCAAGTACATCTTGGGTAGTCAACAGCATGATTTGCATATGCTAATTTTTCTTTCCGGTTCCACATTTTCTACCTCATATCTTCCTCATCTGATTGTGTTACCTAATCCTTCCAGAATGTCATTAAAAGACAACGTGAAGACTCTATGGGAGCATGTCTTTCACTTTCCCGCTCACCAGAGTGCTGGCTTAGGAGCAGAGACAGTTAACTTTCGTCAGGATCACAATTCCTAAACGCAAACCTGATCCCAACCCAGCCCCGACCCCACTGGTCTCAGGGTGTGGTTTCACACTCCCGGCTTGGTCCCTGAGGCCCCGCCTGCCTTCTCCACCCTTCCTCAGGTCCTTCATCGACGCCTTTCTTTTTAATCGAGAGTAGATGTTGGAGATAGAATTTTTATCAAATGGCTTTCTAGCTCCTATAGGTACTGATCGTGTGTTTTTTCATGTTCGGTCTGTTAATCATTTTCAAAACATTTTAGAGCTCCTTGTTTACGAGGAAGCCCAGGTTAGACCCAGCTGAGGTTCTCCATGTCCCTTGTCAGGACAGGTCACAGAGGGTCCCGTGGAACTGAAGACATCTCTCTCCCTCTCTCACTCATGACACCACACCATGGTGCATGTGTCTGGTTCTGTTCCTCTCCGGCCAAAAGACAATCAGCGTCTTGAGTATCTGTGGCCCGCTCTCTAGAAATCCCTTTGGGCAAGTGACCCGGCTGTGCTGGCGGGGGCTGCCCTGGGCCTGTTGGAGTTGCTTGGTGCGGAGGGCAGGCTCTCGGTTCACGCTTCATCAACGCAAGCGACCCCGCCCACCACGGTCTCGCAGGCTTGGAGGTCCATACCTGACAAACTACGATGACTCTGCATTTGTTTTATTTAAAACCATTGTGTGTGTGTGTGTGTGTGTGTAGGCATGCCCTGTAGATTCCTTACAATACCCCTCGCTCACAGGCTTCCCGATAGGCGATCTTTGCCTCGTTTCTCTGACACAATCCTCAGGGCGGGCGTCCCCACCGCTTCCTCTTGGAACGAGAGCATCGCCACAGACCAACTCGGTTAATCCCCACCTTCTGTGCCGCCTTCCCGTGTGTTCTGTGGGCTGATCAGTATCTTCTCCCCGTATTGTCTCCGAACCGTGGTGTCTCTCTGCTGGCCTCTCCCGCTGTTGGAAGTCTGTGCCGGGCTCCCTCTCTGTGTGCCTGATATTAACATATCTATGACGTCTTTGCGGAAGGTTGGCAGAGCACAGTTTTGAGGAATGCTGTTGTGAAACCTGGTAGGAGATGGAGTTAGTGGGGAAGACAGTTGCACACTTATTTACACACTAGAGAAAACGTGGGAATCACTTCTTCTATGTATAAATTCATGAAAGGTGATTAGAGGCTAGGGAAACAATACTTGGGCCATCGCCAGCCTATCGCGCAAGCAAGGCTGAAACGCACATCCCATGACGAAAAGATAAGCATGTTTCATCCGAGGAAAATGCCCGAGACATTTCTTTCTTCTGCACTAGATCTCTCATGTACAGATGTTACCTCTTCATTTAAATCACCCTTTTCCTCATCCAGCATTTGTTTTTAAAATGCTTTTGAATTGTTTAGAGAAAAAAAAGGATTGATGTAAGCAGCTTGCAAAATTTCTGGCAGCTACATAATTTCTCTTTATTGGTTGGTTTGTTTAGAGTCAAGGTTCTTTCGCTCTCAAAGGTCGCAGCTTGTGACCCGGGAGTATTCCAGGGTGTCTCTGAGGGTCAGCTGGACCCCCGTGTATGGCAAGCACTGTGCACCCCAGTAACTTCGGTGCCCTCTTCTCGCTCACTTCTAGAAGCTTGGCAGTCAGATTTCTGTCTCCTCTCTAAAAAAGTTAGAGGATCTATGGTGATTGTTTAGGGTGTCACCCTCACAGTTTCATCTTGTCTGTCCTCCTTCATTCTCCTTTGGTTAGTTTTTCTTACCTATTTATGCTATATTTTATTTTCTCTTGCTCTTTTCTATTTTTGTAAGCTGCCTGAAATGTCTCTTGGTGTAAAGTCAGAGTACAGAAACATGAATAACTGCAGTGAAACAAATACGTACATTACTACGTGGGCACATGGTCCACCTCCTTTGCTCAATGCATGCACCTTGAGGCCAGGGGCAATGATTGTTTTGTGACTTTGTGTCCTCCCATGGGTACAAGGCTTTGCAAAACTTATACCAAGGGCTCAATGCATGTCTGCTCCATTGCAGAGTCGTTTCTGAG
The DNA here is from genome assembly GCA_008750895.1 of Mirza zaza. Taxonomy (NCBI): domain Eukaryota; kingdom Metazoa; phylum Chordata; class Mammalia; order Primates; family Cheirogaleidae; genus Mirza; species Mirza zaza. Next base: position 20,196 of record VSMD01117702.1, on the reverse strand, counting down.
TGCCTGCAAAGCAGTGGACTTGGTATTTGCCGCGTGGCGACTGAAAAAGTGAGTGGGATTGCCATAGCAGTTATTCTGTACGCATCTTCCACGCGCTGGGCCGTTTGCGTTGCTGTCCCTGGTGTCCAGGGCCCACAGACTGGAAATAGTCTCAGGCACAGTGAAAGGCAGCCATCTGCAGTGAGAGATACAGTAAGGATGCGACATGCTAAGGCGGAAGGAGCAGGGCTGATACTAGTTCAAAGTGGAGCAGCCTCACCTCCCCCAGCCGAACGCTCCCTCTGTGAAGTGTGTGGGAACTAGGGAGGGGTCTACACCCTGGGAAAGCAGGTCACAGTGACCCTAACTTTCTTAAGCCTTCATTGAGGAGCACGGTGGGGAGGTCATTTTCCTACTCTTTCTCCAGCCGTTGCATTTCCACGCACGCCCTCCCCACCCTTGGCTCTGGGAGGAGGCGTCACTGAAGTTCAGGTGTCTCAGGTTATGATCTCTCGGGAGATAAAGTCTGCTCTGTGTAGTTCTCTGGCCTGGAGAAAGGTGTGTGTGGTTGTTCAGTGACGTTTTCTGACGACTGCCATTCTCTAAATCTGTGCGAAGAACGGAATGTAAGTGATTCGCCATTCCACCCAGGTAGTGTAGTTGACTGAATGCTTCATGTAGTTGTGAACAAAACCCACAAAAGGATGAGAAGCCACCGTGGCGTCCTCCTCTGCAGCTCACGCGGATTTACCCAGTCAGCTCCCGGGGTGGCCGTCACCGCCGTCTGCTGCCACGGGTGGAGCCCAGCGACGCACACGGCGTGGACAGTGCTGTTCAGTCAGCACACGGCTCTGGGTGGGCTGTGAGAGCAAGCACAGGTTGTCCTGGGCCCAGACGTTTCTACCGTGTTTCCCCGAAAATAAGACGGGGTCTTCTATTTATTGTTCCTCAAGAAGACACCCTGGGGCTTATTTTCAGGGGATGTGTTATTGTCCCCTTAAGGCCTCAGCTTGCAGCACACACAGGACGGCCCGGACCTGACAGGGGGAGCCGACCTTGTTGGTGGGGCTGCCCGCACCTTTCCCGTCACCTCTGGGATAGCAGCTGTCACGACGGGGCAGATGAGAAGGGCTGCTCATCTTCTTTCCCGCTCCGAGACGACATGCACGGGTTGTGCAGACGCGCTGCGCAGCCACGCCCGTCACTAGGGCTTATTTTCGGGGTGGGGTTTCTATTGCGTAAATGCTTAGAAATCCTGCTGGGGCTTATTTTATGGGTAGGGCTTATTTTCAGGGAAACACGGTATATGCAGGCGTAATTTTTTAGCTGTGGTTCAGGCACCCCAAGACACCACGAAATTCTCTTTCCTGAGCCCCAATCTGTCCAGAAGTGTGTTGAGCTGGAAGAAATACGAAGGCAAAGCCTCAAGTGTCAGGGTGGAGGGCTGGCGTGTGACACTGCCGGGTCTCGCACCCAGGAAGAGGTGACGGTGGGGACCGGAGCGCGGCCTCATCCCGTCTGGGTGGAGCCCCGGGGTCTCCCCCTCGGCCCCACATCCCATGTTCGCTGCCCGCGCCCCCGCGCCCAGGCCCGTTAGAAGCGCGGTTTGCCTGGCGGCTGCTCCCCCTCCACGAGGAGACGGCCACACTGTTCACGATGTCACCCGGCCCAGAGATGAGGGGCCAGCCCTCTTCTGGGCAGTCCTGTGGGCTCCGCCTCCCTCTCCCCTTTTTGTCCCCGGGTGGCTGCACCTGCCCCACCGCTGCCGGCCCCACTCGGTCCCCGTCAGCTCTCCTTGGAAGATCAGGGTCCCCTGCTCTCACACCATCTCTACCCTGCTCCTCCTAAAACGAAACGTCCCCACATTGCGCCCTGGCCAAACACCGGAATGGCCGGTCCTCGGGGTCGGGGGCGGCAGAAGGGCCTTCATTTGCCCTCCCCCGTCACTCACCGCCTCCCGTCTGACTCCGAGTTCGTTCCTCTCTGCCCCGGCACCTTTGCTGTCCTGGTGCGCTTCCGCCTGTGGACTCCTGTCCCTGCAGCGGCCGCTGCCGCGGTGTCTCCTTTCTGGTGTCCCTGGTTCTCTCGAGAGCAGAGGTTGCACGTGCCCATCTGCACGTGCCCTAGCACAGGTTTCTCCTACTGCATGCGTCTGTCCGTGCGCCCAGGACAAAGCCAGTGTTTAAGAAGTGCTTTAGCCGTCGTCCCGCTCACACGCCTGCCTGGCGATTCTACATTTGCCTGGACGTTTCCTTCTAAAGTGGGCGCTGCTCGATGGTAAGGACCGAACCTTACAAAGTTCGAGGTCCCTGCGCCCAGGTCGATGGACGGCACGTGGTCAGGGCTCCATGCATTTCTCATGGTGACGGTGACGATGACGATGAGGAGAGATCACAATGAGTGTCATGGCAGATTCCACTCAAGTGGAACCGGGCAGGCACTTTTTTTTTTTTTTAAATGATTCCCGTTTCAGACCTATCACAGCCAGATTTCATCTCCACATGTTAGAAGCAAAGTGGCAAAACTGATAATGATACCTAAGAGAATTGGAGAAAACGACTAAGATTTTAAAAAACTAGGTCCCATGAGAAAAAAATGAAAGAGTGGTTGGGTGTCCTCTGCCGCTCTGGATCTTCCTTTCCCCGTCCGTGAGACGGGAGGCGGGCGGCCGTTTGCTGGGTCGTCTTCCGGCTTGTGAGGAGCCTGGTGCCCACTGCAGCCGGCCGGGAGGACGAAGGGGGTTGTTCTGGGTGAACCCCGACAGTTTTCTCCCCGGTGCTCTCAGGTCAACAACAAAGAAGTGGGTTAGATTTTATAGGGAGGGTATATGGATAAAAATGAGGAATTTCTTGGCAATAAAAGAGAAAATAATGGGAGATCTGACTAAGAGAAGCGTCCATGCCTGTGGATCAGAAACCAAGAAGCCACCGTTTCAATCGCGTGGATATTCCCCTGCCAGGAAACCAAGTAACTCTGCAGCTGCGGCTAATGTCTCGGCTCGATGTTCCTGGTCTTCCTTCCTTCCGACATTGACGACGTGTCAGGGCCCTGCAGGTGTGAGTCCAGTTAAACACATGGCAAGCGATGGCTTTTAAAGAGGGCGCTAAGCTTCAGGGCTCTGAGCGGCTGGCTCCCTGCCGAGACCCCCTGCCGGCCCAACAAGCCCAGGCCTGTGGCCCCTTTTGCCCTGTCACCGTCACCAGCCCCGCTGGTTGCCTCCTCCCGCTTCTGCCCCAAAGACACCTGGAGACAACAGAGGCTGCTGTGTCGGACTGTGATGGCCCAGCGCAGCACAGGTGGGCCACCTGCGGTCATCGCACCTGCTTCCTCCTCCCCGAAGAAGAAGAGCGTCAGGCCGTCTTCTTCCCGCCAGGCTCCCGCCCGCACTCTGTGCGCACCTCATCTCCCAGGGCTCGGTCATTGATTCCTCTGCAGGCATGTCTTCATTCCCCCGGTTTGCCGACTGACCTCCTCTAGCGCATGGGTCTGCGTGGTGGCTGCCGCCTTTGTTAGACCCTTCTCTGCACTCTGCGGTCCTTTCCAGCTACCCGTTTCCCTCCTCCTTTCGTGATGGCCGAGCTTCTCTTTGTCCTTGATGTGCTGAAATTTAACGACGGCACGTCTAGGCGTGGGCTTAGCATCTGACCCTGCCTGGAATTCAGTGGGCTTTTAGATTTGGGGACTCAAGTTTTCCCTTGGTTGTAGGAAAATGCGCTGCCATCTGCTCGCATGTGTGTCTCCTCTGTCCTCCCCATTCCCTCCCCCCGATGCCCCTCGGGGGTCCCACGGGCCCTGCACGCCTGCACAGTTCCTTCTGCACCGTCTCTTCTGGGGCGGCTTCTGAGGGCCCAGCACTGTGCGCTGGGGAAGTCACTCTGCGAGAACTGCGGCCGCGTTCACTTGATCTCTGTGCGCCACCCAGCCGCTATTACTTCTTTTATTTTAAAAATTCTATTTTTTTTTCCTGTGGTCTTTGTTGACTCTTGCTTGCTTCACCTGCTCTTGATGTAGTTTCCTTCAATGGGTTTAGAGGTGCAGTGGCTCCTCTGTCTCCAAGTATTTACGTTTGTGTAGAATCGCCTCCTAATCTTGGATGGCTCTCACTCTGTTTTGAGTGCTGGGTTTGCCGTCTCTTTTGCGTGTCAGCAGCTGGGATTTTGCTAGCTTGTCCCTGTTGCTGCTGGTGCCGGCCAGCTAAGGGGGACAGGGACGGGGGAAGTGGCCTCGAGGTGTGCCCCTCACCCGTCTCGGTGGAAGTGGGGACAGGCGGGGTGCTTCAGATTGCTTCCTGGGTTGCCCGTCCCCGGGCATGGTCTCCCTGCCAGGAGGCACCTGTGGGAGGAGCAGGTGGGGCTGAGTGACCCACGGGGGGGCGGTGTCCCAGGGAGCAGAGCAGCGTCATCCTGGGTGTCTGGCCAAGTCTTCTCTCACCCTCGGCTTTCCTTACTCTCTTTACGTTATTTCTCCAAAACCAGTGGGTGTGGATGGAATGTCATCCAGGGAATCAACTTTTAAGCTGACTTCCATTAATATCCCAAAGACAGCCACTCTCCTGAAATGAATGCACAAACTAGATGTGCATTATTGTGTGCCTCTGATTCCGTCCACATGTAATAGAATTGGTATGTGATATTTTTCATACATAGGTCGGTGGATAAACAGCTCACTCACTATAGTTTTGTGGCCAAACACCATAATTTTTCCTGTATCTTCCCAGAATCATTAGAGAGGGACAGAAAAGCCAGGACTTTGAAACGACCTCTCCCGTTTCCTCCCGACCCCACCCAGGTCCGGGAGGAAATCGCTTCTTGCCAATGTGGAAACCGTTGCTTGCAAATGGGGAGCTGAGCATTTTTCAGGGATGGCCTCACCTTGGCTTCCACAGCCACGGGACGCATTGCAAACTTTTCGCCCTGTTATGTACGAGCGAGGTTTGCCAAGAACGGCCCGAGGCAGCAGTTCTGCGTTGTGACCCCTCACACCATCCAGCCTCAGGGTCCAGGCACCGTCCACGGCCCCTGGCGCTGAAGACTGGCGCCTCTGCCTTCCCTTCAGCTGTCCCGCAGGTGCTATCGTGGCTCACTTTCCAAGGTGGCTGAAATACAGACGGCAATGAGAGAGAGGTATCAGGAAAGCAACACCCTAAGGACGTTGGCAGGGAGGCGAGACTCTCTAAAATTATTAGCCAGCACATGACTGTCTGTAATTCCTTGCTCTGTAGAACAAGTGTCGTGGCTTTTCTCGGCCACTCAGGCCCTTGTGTATTTTGCTCGTGTGTGTATGAGTGTCCGGGCCTCCTGGCTCTGCTTTCTTTTTTGCCAAGCACAAGAGCCTGGGATGTTGGCGTTCAAAGAGACCCGGCCTGCTCGGAGCCAGGCAGAAGGCTGTGCGCCGGGTCTCTCCGCGTTCAAGTGTGTTTTTCTCTCGACGAGGGAGAAACCTTCCATGTGAGTTCTTGTTCCGGGAAGGAGCAGAAGTAACAGTTTTAGTGGTTCTCTATGGAGCTGAAGGTGAGAGAGACCTTTGGTGTCAGCCTTGGAATCCGACCTGTGGCCAAACCCTGAGAGCCACCTCCCTGGCGCACCTGCGGCCAGCCCTGCGCAGCGTAGCGCAGCGCCGACATGAACACTTGGGTTTCAAGCCCGGGTCTCCGTGGCGGCGTGAGCCTGATTCAGTCTCCTCCAAACAAAGTTGCTCAGGCTAAGATAGGACAACTGTGTTTTAAACGTGGCCCTGGCTTTCATATGAGTGTTTTCATATGAGTGGACATTTTTGCCTCTTTCAAAAGCTTTTAAGCTCTTAGGGGCCAGGAGCTATTTCTTATGCCTATTACACGTCTTGTCTGTGGATGTCCAAGTATTTAATTAATAGAAGTCACAGAGCACAGTGGCTTGGCGTGGGCTCCAGTGGACTCTAGAGTCAAATTGCACAAATAAAGCCTCTTGTGTGAGGAGCTTAGGACGGCGTCTGACAGAGGCAGTGCCTGGGGGATGTTAGTTGTGATTGCTGTTAGTCATATATGCTTCATGAATGAATCGATCAAGCGGCGTTTAGGTAGAAGTGTTAGGGAGACTTTCTCATCCCCGCCCCCCGTATCTGGCATCCAGTTCACTCTCTGAACAGCCGAGTGTCCTGCACCAGGAGCGGGAGGTCTTTTTGCTGTTTTGCAAGTGCCCTTCTCCTGGAGGGTAGGGTGGGCATTGTGGGGTCTGTTCCAGGCCTGCCCCCAGGGCTGGTTTTGACTTGTCAGTCCCCTCCTGGGCCACCCCTCACTCCTTCACCTGCCCTGGGAGGGTGGAGGGGGACTCGTGACCCAAACAGGTTATCGTTCTTTAGAAAGGCTGTATTTGAAAATAAATCATCATTTGCCATGGCACAATCTTAAGCTCCCGCTCACCCTGTGGTTCTACGATGACTCAAATTCTGTACCGTAATAGACGTGCCTGTTCACGGGCTCAATGGACCCGGAAGATGTCAAAGAGAAAAACTGCAGCTCACCGTCTCCTCTTAGCGATAGGTATGTTTTTTAGAACCGAGTGAGAGCCACAGGAAAAGGTAGCATCTGGTGAATCTTGCCATGAGTTTAAATAGGAAGACTTAAATATTTTCTCACATTTGGTTAAAGGGTGAGTTTGTTTGCTCACAGAAATAAGATCTTATTGTCGAACCCCCAGATTCACACTCGCTACTCAATGTGCTGGGTAAACACTGGCGTTGGACGCTGACCCTGCTGCTCGGAGGTAGAGAAAGGTGTGTGTGATTTGGCCAAAGCAAGAAGACGGGAGAGCAAGCTCTCTCGGATCCATCGTACCCAAGAGACGAAGAGGAGGTTTTCTGCATCTATGAAGTTGGGGGGTGAGGGGGTGGCAGGAGGGGCTCAGGGGACCGAGAGTGAAGCCTGCTCTTCTTCAGTCTCAGACGACAACCCCAGCAACCAGACTTCCGAGCGCCAGCACCCAACTCCTCAAAGGCATTCGTTCCTCCTAAGAAACAAACTCACCAACTTTTCTTGTGTCCCTGGGGCTGTCCCTTCCTGCTGGACGGGGAAACAGTGCACCAGCAGTTACCGGTTCCTGTGAGAACAAGGGGTGCTGGGCAGGAAGGAGTATTATCAGGTGCAAGCCAACAATCGCCTGGGTAGAATTCACATTATGTCGGTCACTGCAAATGCTGGGCTGCTAGCAGGTGAATGTTATGGGATTTTGCAAGTCACTCATGCTGAAATTATGGAAGAATTTGCTTTTCTTGTGTGACTTCCATGATTCTTGTTCTGCTTCTAGAGATACTAGTAAACTGGACACTGTTAGAATCACTTGAAAGAAAGAATTAAACCACAAGAGACCACAAAATCAAGTCACCCAAATAGGGGTTTAGAAAAGGACTGGATGAGATGGAGAAAAATCGCCACAGATATTGATTCCTTCTCTGGAACTCTTAAAAAGGTGTGGAGATATAATAGTGATTGGGATATTTCTCATGCTACTGTGGCACCTTGTCCTCCAGACTTTTTTTGTTTGCATAATGTATATCGGTCATGAGTTAGGTAGAGATTGCTGATAATAAGATGCTGCTCTTATAAAATAAATCTTGCTAAGTTTTAAAACATTGTTTTGTTTTTAAAGTATCTAGTAGTAGCAGACATTTTAAAGCAGAAAGGACCCACAATGATTTCCAGTCTTTCTCCTAGTCTTCTGTGCACTTACTTTATGAATATGCCCATTTTACAGAGGTGACTGCTGAAGCACAAAGTGTTAAGGAAATGCTCAGAAGTTGTAACGAACAGAATGTACAATATGTATTTCCTGACGCAGCTTTAGAAAATTTTATATGAAACTGATGTGTATTTTCATGTGATATTACCTATCAAAATATAGCTATAGGTATTGGCAGCCTTTGTATTTTCATTCATTACATAACAGTGTCTTGATCGTACTACTACTTATTAATATGCTATACGGACATAGGTTCTTTAAATTCTCTGGTCTTGCGTAGCTTGTTTTTTCTTGTCATTAACTTTTAAAGTACATCTATACTAAGAAATAACTTTTGTACTCAGACATTTAAAACGATTTCATACGTGTTCCGTATTAAAACTTCCTGATGTGGATTAGCGTCTGGTTTTCTGTGTTTTCTGCGCCGCAACAGTGGAGTTTTGCAAGAAGCAGCACACGTCTCAGGCAGAGGGAGCAGCAGGCAGAGGCCGGGGCCCCGTGGAGTCAGGGCTGGACGGCAGCAGGAGAGGCAGAGGCTGGACAGGGCTGCTGAGCCCAGGGGCGTAGGGGAGGCGGGAGACGGCCCAGGTCTGTGAGCAAGGCAGGGACCAGTTGGTTCTACGTTTCAGGAAGACTCAGCTGGAAATAGGGTCAACAGGCTGAATAGTGGGGGACTGGTGGAGGAGGCAGTTTGGAAGTCACCACAGAGATCCAAGTGAGAGATGGTGGACAAGGCCTGGAGCAAAGGGATGGAAGTGGGAAGTGAAGGAGAAATGCCACTAGAGCGGGCCCTTGGCCTCTTCTATCCCCTCTGCATTTCCGCCCCCCATGCAGAGCAGCCCCTCAGCATCAGGCGATGGGGGAACTGAGGGCTCGTAGCCAGTCCAGAGGTTGCCGCTGGGGCACGTTGCCCATACCTGTTCAGCGGCCGGGGGTCCTCCGGGCTTAGCATCGCTTTCGGACTAGGTCTCTCCGAGGCAGCAAGGACACCCTTGGGGAGCGGCAGGGCAGGTTAGAATGGGCCAGACTGCAGCTGTGCTGGCTGCTGAGCTTTTCGCTTATCGTTTCTGCTTATTTTTTGCAAAACCTGTTGGTTTAGCAAATCCAACACCTGTTTCCAATGTCCTTCTCCCTTGATTGCCACCACTACTGAACTTTGAAGAAAGGAAACACCTGCCCTCCCACCCTACCTGCATCCAGAGGTGGCCGTGGGACGCTGCCTGGCCAGCTTGTTCATAGCAACTTTATTTATAATTGTCCAGAACTAGAAGCAGCCGAGATGTCCTTCAACAGGAGCAAGGATAAACGAGCTGTGGAATATCCCACGGTGGAATATCATTCCCACGGTGGAATATCACTCAGCAATACCGAGGAAAGGGCTGTAGCCATGGGAAGACGTGGAGGAACCTTCAACACGCATTACTTAGTGAAAGGAAGCCGTCTGAAAGGCTATGTGACATTCTGGGAAAGGCAACACTGTAGAGACATTAAAAAGAGCAGTGGATTGCAGGAGGGAGGGGCGAGTAGGCAGAGCACAGTGGAATTTCGGGACAACGAAACTATTCTGTGTATATTGTAATGGCAGATACATGTCACTATGCACTTGGCAAAACCCACAGAACCAGACAACAGGAAGAGCGAGCCCTGATGTAAACTGTGGGCTTCAGTAAGTAATAATGTGTCCGTCTCGGTTCATCAACTGTAACAAATGTACCAGGGAATGCAACCCGCAGATGATGGGGGAAACTTAGCAGGGGCTGGGGGTGGTGGGGGGGAACTCTCTGTGCTACCTGCTCAATTTTCTGTGAACCTAAAACTTCTCTAAAAATTAAGCGTATCACTTTTTAAAAGAAGTGTGAACTAGCCAAAAAGGAAAGAAGTTTCTTCTCTTATCCCTTACAATAAATATTTTAGAAATTAATATTTAATGCATGAAATATGGTAAGGGCTGGCAGGGGGGTGTGCTGGTCACTAGATGGGTTGAAAGTGCTTCCCCAGAGAGGAGAGGCCAAAGGCCAAAGTCTTAGAGCGGGTCCTAAGAGCAAAATCTAATATATAAATTTTAATTGGTAAGTTTCGATTGACACGGACATCGTAGTTCAGCAGCAAGCTCAAAAGCCGATCTCCACTTCCCGGGAGTCCCGTTTTCATTTCATAATTTCCTCTGATGCTGGACTCGACGCGTGATTGTTGGAAGGACGTGAGCGGAGTCGCCGGGCGGTTTCACAGCTATGAGAGGGCGGAAACCCCACAGCTTCTGGTTGGAAAAGCACTGTGGCCACTCCTATAAAAATAAAACGTGGTTGAGGAAACGCATGCAAAAGATTTACTTAGCGAAGGGAACTGTGGGAAACACAATGAGGCGCATATTTAAGCCCCTGGGCTGGAAGCCGCAGCGGGATCTGGACCTCCTGGCAGGCCGGGCTCGGGCAGCTGCGGTCTCCACCCCTCCGAGCCACCACGCCCGGCAGGGAGTGGGAGGGGTGTGGTTTCCTGCCTCTCCCAGTCTCCTAGGCTTCCAGCGAGTTTCCCCCATTTCTTAAGAGAACAAAAACAAATGTTGGAGATTGTATTACAGCTGTAATATTTAAGAACCGACCGCAACAGTCTGCAAGTTTCAGAGTCGCGGTTGCAGTTGCGCGTGTGCACAGCTAAGGAGCTGTGCCCTTTCCCAGCGTTTTCCCCGAGGACCGTAACGCGTAACAAGTTCGTGTTGCCAGCTTTATGACCACGGTTCAACCATCTAATTGCGGCAAGATCTAATCATGGTGCCACTGAACGTAAGCATGGTGTCTTTAGGAGCTGTAGGGTTATGCTCGATGACAGATCCGGAGTCTGTTGAGGTCAGGAGGTGTCTTCGCACAGGTGAACGTGGCGAACACGAGGCCCAACCCCCGGTGTGGGGGTGCAGCGGCTTCCGGCGCGAGGGTGCCCGCAGCCAGCCTGCCCACGTGAGTCCCCTGCAAGGGCCAGGTGCATGGCCTGGGAAAGCCATTTAATTCTCCGTGCCTTGTTTAATTCTCCTTCTGCCTATGAGAAACTGAGGACAGTAACAGGACCTACTTCGGAAGGCTCTTGGGAGGATGAAATAACACACATATTGGAGAGTGCTTACATCGCTGGCACAGCACATTCTCAGTGAATGTTAACATCATAAATTATCAGAGCATGATAAAATGCCAATCGAAGAGTTTTTGCTAGCCAGCTAGAGCAGCGCCTGGCCCTTTGTAGGTCCTCAATAAAGGTTTGTCGAGTGAATAAATGGAACAAAGTCTACGTATTAGGAGAGAGCAAGATCAACCTTCGCATGGAGGAGGTGTACCTTTGACCGGGATGGGGAAGATTCGGAGTTGTGGGAGAGGAGAACTGAACGCTGAACTGGAAGGAAGAGCAGGCGGAGGATAGTGCTGAGAAAGGCAGTGAGCCCGTCTAAACGGAAGGCCCCGTGTCAGGAGAGCACGCTGGGAAGGAAGGTGAGAGCCGCAGGGAAGAGGGCCTGGCACGCCAGGGTCCCGCCATTAGAGTTTCACATCATACACCTGTGAATGGTGCTCCAGGACGCTGGGTCTGGCTTCGCTAATGAGAAGTGGTTGCCAGGGCTGTCAGCTGTCGGTTAGGGAGATCAACAAAGAGGTTGCAGCAATTTATCGCGGAGACGCTGAGCACAGCCACCAGGGTGCTTAGCCTGTGGATCCGAAATGGCCTGAGGAAGGGATCTCAGGTTGGGCAGAACAAAGTGTGACAGAATGAAACAACCTACATTGGAATTCTGCAAGGCTTAAAAATGAAAAAAAAAAAAAAAAAAGCAATGATAGTACTCTACTAGAAGACATAAAATAATGTTGAAAATGATGTTAATATTTAGTCATTGGTTATGTTGGCTGTGACCTAATTTGTCACTTTACATAATTGGTGAATCTAGTGTGACTTTGTGTCATTTTGGAGGGGGTTTTTCAGGTCCCCCCGCTGCCACCCCCCAGCTGGCCGGACATCCCTAATCAGAGAGCGATGCTTCTGACGGCTTTGAGAAAGGGTTCTGCGGCCCCTGGTCACCCCATAAACTGACTGTTAGAGCTTGGAGGGACGTACAATGGTACGATATGTGAGAATCCAGATAACGTGTTTTATCAATCCAGTCAAAATACTGGAGAGTAGTGCCAAAATAAATCAGTAACTTTCCTAAGAGGACACATATATTTTACTAAATCAGGGTGAGAGATCATATCTCCCAACTCGTACTCCAGATTTATGTTATTTTATTGAATTTTCACCACTGATTTTGTTTACCTGTCGCTCTAGTCCCGGTTTGTCTCTGGGATTTACTAGCTTGGGGTGTGTGTCATGCCTTGAGCAGTTTCCCTCATTTTCAGTGCCTTGGACGCCCAAGGCTCAGGGGAGACTGGTATAATTCAAGTCTGTCCTCCTGATCTGTTGGTAACTACCCAGGCCAGATGCTGTTCTCCTGCCGTGAGGGCCACGAGCTGCACCCCGGTCTGCACGGGCGTCGGGCTGTCCGGGGTTGGCCACTTGCTCTTGCACTCAGTGTGCAGTAACAGAAGGTTCCAGAAAGAGGCAATCTGTGGGCAAAGCCTTTCTGAACTGGGGCCCCTGCCAGGCGTCCTTCCCACTGTGCTTACAAACAAGGAACAGGTAGATCGCACTCCCTGTAAAACAGGGTTTGAAAGAAGCAGGCTCCTCACCCATTCTTTTGACGGAGATTATAGGCTAAAAGCGACAGAAGCTCGCAGCATGCAAATGGAAAACGTTAAATGCTACTACTGTCGGCCACGTTACTGGGAGCGAATTATGCTGGATTAAAAACTTATAAATGTCAATCCATAAAAGCCTGTTAAAACATTTATGAAAGACTTTTCTGTATGTAGAAAGGATAAATACCGTAGCATTTTCTGGGCCCTCCTATTCAGATCATGGAGTATATTCCACCTTAGTATTGGAGTCATTTAAAATATGTGAAGGAAATAAGCCATATTTCTCAAGTCAATCTAGCTTCATTTATAAACAGAGAGAACGATAACAACAACAACAACAGCTTAGTAAGGACAAAGAAAAAAACAAGAGACCAGACTAAAGTCATGCAAAATAGTAATTATTTTTAAAAGATATCTCTTGCATCAAAGCTCTTATTCCTCCTCCTATTTTAGATCTTATAATTACATAGTATTTTATTTTTTGATTTTCCCATTTTTCCCCTAGGTCATCTTTACTTCATATCAACAACAAAAATAAGGCCGGGCATAGTGGCTCACGCCTGTAATCCTAGTATTTTGGGAGGCTGAGGTGGGCGGATTGCTCAAGATCAGGAGTTCAAAATCAGCCTGAGCGAGACCCCGTCTCTACTAAAAATAGAAAGAAATTAATTGACCAACTAAAAGTATATATACAAAAAATTAGCTGGGCATGGTGGCACATGCCTATAGTCCCAGCTACTAAGGAGGCTGAGGCAATAGGATCGCTTGAGCCTAGGTTGCTCAAGCAATTGAGATTGCTGTGAGCTAGGCTGATGCCACGGCACTCACTCTAGCCTGGGCAACAAAGTGAGATTCTGTCTCAAAAAAAAAAAAAATAGCCGGGATGCTATTAGCACTCAAATGATAACCACAAGAGATAAACTTATTCCTCTGAGTTTCTGGTCACTGGTGATAAAACACGGAAATAAATGCTTTTATTTACTCTACCTCCTAAAAGGTTTTAAGACACCTAATCATGTAACCTGTAGCTCATAATACATGCAGAACATATTGACGATGTGCCTAGAGTTCTTTTAAAAAGATCTCTTGAAATGTTATGCTCCTGTGGTCCTTTACCTGGGGTGTTACGAGGGAGAGGTCGCTCTCCGTGAGGGCAGCTGTGGTCTCCCGGGGCCGAGCGCACGTTTGCACCAGTCTGTTTTGTGGTTCGAGCCGAGCTGCCGGCCGCCCCCAGGCTGCGCTCCGAGGCGTCTCCCACGTGCGAAGCCTCCAGCCCACCTGCCGAGACCCAGGAGGGCTGAGGGACTAGGGAATAATTGTAATAATAAGTATCAGAAATCGCACTGTACCGCATGCCGGGTGGGTTTGAGAGGCTATCCAGTCCGGAGGGATCAGTGCAACCGATAGGGCTGAGTTATTGTGTTGAACTGACTTCGTCTTGCCGTGGAGCCTGTACTCCCTAGTGATGGTGGAGAAAACTAATGCCTTTTTTTTTTTTTTTTTTTTTTTTGGTGAAAGGTAATAATCTCCTCTGCATTGAAACTACGTCTTTCTGTAAAACCGAGTTTCCGACTGCCTCGACTTATAGCTCGGATTGTTTCCTAGGGCAGTTTCCCGCCCACTCCTTCTCCAGCGCAGGCGTCCAGTTGCGAGGCAGACGGGACGGCGTCCAAAGGGAGGGGAGGGGCCACGCGTGGCCGTGGTCCAGAGCCGCTGTGTTCTGCTGCGTCCACCTGCACTCGGGGAGCAGGGGAGCGTCCCTCCCCTGGACTCAGGGCTGTGGCCTCGGTCCCCCCTGCGTCCTCGGCTGTGGGGCTGGGGCTGCAGGGGCTCAGGCCACTTCTCTGGGCATGGCCACGGCTGAAGGTCCTTCCACCGCTGGTTTTGTCCACACCTTGGCCCTCATGTAGGGTCAGGCAAGTGCTCCAGCGGGCCCCGGGTATCGGCTGCCCACCCGCAGCAAGCCTGGCTACGAGGCCACCTTGCTCCTCCTCTGGTCAGCCCTCGACCTGAGTCGGCTCTCCTCTCCCTTCATGTGGAAACTTCTGTGACCAAGGCACGGAGAGGAGAGCTACACACACAGATGTCACGTGTCATGTCTTCTCCGACACGGCCCCTCGTGGTGCTGCGGAGCTCTCTACCAGTGTCCTCCCAGAACCTTCCCGGTGGGAAGCAGGTGCAAACTTCCTTCTGCTGTCTGTTCCCTCGCACCTTTCTGGGCTTCAGCACCAGCCCCTCCATGCCCAGAGTGGGGCCTCCCCTCTGATGTCGGGCCATTCTCTCACTCTTTGTGGACAGAGCTTTATAGTCCCTTATCCTGACGGTGGGAACTGCCTCTGTGCATCCTGAGGTCTCTCTACCTGTATTTTATAATAAAACTCCTGGTGCAGGTCTCAAGATCTTATTTTTACTATGTAGAAGGAGCTTGTGCATTTTAGAAATCTTTCTACGTATGCAACACTTGGCTTTCAAGACTACTGTGTCTCCAGGGACTGAAGAAAGTTAATTTTGTGATTCAAAGTTGATCAGTGACCTCCTGGTTCTTGATCATATTTTCCATCACAAAGTGTAGAAAATTTATAGGGTGATTATATGTGAGTTCTCTTCATCAAAGAAGTCCACTGTCAAGATGCAGGTAGAATTATGATTTGACATAGTTTTTCTCTATTCCCTATAATTTTTATATTAATATGATGTAATTTTTATGTAATATGATATTCTGAAATAAAGCGGAAGCTCATGACTTCCTA
This sequence comes from Mirza zaza, assembly GCA_008750895.1. Taxonomy (NCBI): domain Eukaryota; kingdom Metazoa; phylum Chordata; class Mammalia; order Primates; family Cheirogaleidae; genus Mirza; species Mirza zaza. The sequence goes on along the minus strand of VSMD01117702.1, from coordinate 5,046 downwards.
GTCTGTTTGATGGGACATTGCCTAGTGCCACCCTTTGGAGAAGACCATACTTAATTGGTGCGATGGTTGATTTCAGGTCTGGGGCACTTGGTCTTGCTGTGCCGGGAAGAAAGGCAGCTTTCAAGAACTAGGATTGTGCAAAAGGGAGTCCCTTCCCCCAACTCTCCTTGGCCAAATGTATGATGATGTGACATCAAAAACGGCAGTGATCGTAGCAAATTATTAGACACTGAATCAATGAAAATCCATGAGACCATAACGAAACTCAAAAAGCAAAAGCTAGGAAAATACTCTTAGGCAATCATTTGAGGTGGCAGTTAAGTCAACTCATTCCATTAAGAATTCGGTACCAGGGGGAAATAATTATTTTTCCTGTCTTTTCAACATGAACTGCATTTTGGGATAATGAGCTAGCTCAGTTGATGAGAGAAAGCTCTGTTTTACAAGAAAGAAGAGGCCACCCATACTACAGAAAGAATGATAGAATTAGAAAATCGACCATTAGACACACGGTTAGTACAGATCCGGGCGTTTGTTCTAAGGGGGAGGAAGCCACTGCATGGCGGAGGGTCACAGGCCAGTCCTCTCAACCCGCTGTGCACCTGGGCGTCCACGATGGGGGGCCGGGGAGGGGGTCGACCTGGCTTTATGTTTTCCTGTCCTGATGCAACGTGAAGGACACAGCATCATCTCAGATGCATTCTAACCCTAAATGTCTGATCTGGACTCATCAAGCCTTTAGCTCTGTCTGACCTCCGGTTTACAGGAAATACGGAAGGCAGAACAAAGTAAGTGACTCCATGACCAAATTCCTGAGAAACCCAGAAAGAGGGATGTGGCCTTTCACACCATTCAATGTCAGTGCTAAGAGTTGTGGTAGATTAAGGCAAACTGAGGACTATCCCACGGTACAACAGAGGGTCCTTCCTTGGGTCTGATTTGGGTGAGCCAGCCAGAACCAATGTTGGGGCAACCAGGTAAATCTGAACGTGGGCTATGTGTTACGTAAGATGAAGATTTATTGAAATGGAAATCTGGAGCTTATTAACCATAACAAGTGCTTATCAGTAGTATGCATGAAATAATATCACTTTAGGCATGCGTGCGTATGTATAGATAGAAAAGATCTGAGTTATATTCAATAATGTGTGTACTGTGCCAATATTTGGGTGGTAAAATATGACTTTTTAAAATTTCTGCTTATGTGAAGGTCACGTAGTAGAGACTGAATGATATCTTTATTATTTTTTAGATTGACAGATGAATTTTATATATCTATCATGCACAACATGTTTTGCTGTATGTACACACATTGTAGAAGGGCTAATGAGGCTAATTAACATGCGTAATCTAAATAGCATAGTTGTCATCTTTGTAGCAAGAACACTTAAAGTCTATTCTCTTTGCACTTTTAAAGAACATATTGATAATATGTTGCTATTAATCATAGTCACTATGTTGCACAATAGCTCTTTGAGCTGAGTCCTCCTTTCTCACTGAAACGTGTAACCTTTGACCAACCTGGGGAAAAGCTCTCTGACGTTGGTCTGGGCGATGAGTTTTTGGACGTGACCCCAAAAGCACAGGCAACAAAAGCAAACATAGATGAATGGGACCCCATCAAACTAAAAGGCTTCTGCACAGCAAAGGAAACAATCAACTAAATGATATCTTTAACAGCAGTGATAGCGCACAATGGTTGCCAGTGAGCTACAGTGGCTGAAACGCATTCACCCGCATCTCCTCACTTGATTGAATTATCTCCCTAGGAAGTGGACGGAGCAAGTAGTGTCACCCCTGCCTGTCGTAGTATGCACATAGAGAACCGACGGCTAAGAGACTCTGTGAGTCGTCGATGGCTACGTAACAAATGTCTTAGTCTCGTCTAGTCAGAGCTGGGCATGAGAACAGGGAGTGCCCCGCGCATGGCCAGGCCACGGCAGCGGCAGGTCCGTCACAAGGGAAAACTGCTCACAGCCTCACGGGCGCTTTCCAAGAGGCTGGGCCGTTCCCTGTCGGTCCCACCTTCCAACATAAAATGATTGTGTTTGATTTTCCCCGATTAAACTTTATGCTTGGCCTGGTTGGCAGCAAGTAGCTGCCAGTACCTCTGTAGGCCGCCTCGATTAGTTTCTGCTGCATGTGTTTTAATACAGTCTTCCTTTTTCCACATTTATTCAGGCCAACCCTGTCTGCAACGATGTGGTTTAATACCAGCTTGAGTCTAGGTGCCACAGACTGGAAATGTGCTGAAGACGGCACAACATATTGCTGAAGGAATCTTCATTCTGAAAGCAAAGCAGACACCTGGTAAATAATTCTTGAGTAATAAAACAGGCGAGGCACGTGTGCTCAGTTTTGGGGGTGCTCCAGTTTAACGGCTTACTAGTTGTCCCTGTGTAAGGTTTGCCAGTCGCCTCCATTGCACAGAAGTGGGGTTGCTGAGAGCTGAGAAATCCTACGACCCCCTCAACCCCAGGGCCCCTTTTGCTGCCCAGGAACCTAGGGTGGGTGGTAGCTGGGGTAACCGGAATGTTCTGCTGCAGATAACTCGTCCTTGGCTGGAGCTTGAGTCTGTGGGGTTCCCCACAGAGGTCTATGGCATAGGAAAAAACAAGGATTTCCAGAGGCTCCTGTGAGTAGGAAAGGGCTTTGGAGCTAGGCGACCTCAGTTGCAAGTCCAGTCCTGCGGGCTGCCGTCACGTAAGCTTGAGCAGGTGACAGAACCTCAAAGAGCATCATTCCCTTCACCTGAGTCTCCTTCTGAAGGTCATTATGGAGACGATGCCTTACATGTAATAGAGCATGTCAAACGCTTATCCCATACACAAAGTAGGCAGTCTTCTGTGTTACAGGAATAAAAATACTAAAAGAAACCAAGCAATACAAATTTAAAACAGTTCACCTATTTGAAATTAGCAAGGCCAGTTTGGTTAGCATTTATAAAAGGCTAGGTTGGTTTTAGCACCAGTAGGTCCTAAGTTGTGTCCTGGTTTTGGAACTTGGGTGGCGTGTGTGTGCACGAGTGTGTGTATTTGTGCGTGTAATTGTGATGTGCTGTTCTGGACAGGTTCTGTGCAGCTGACAGCAGTTCGTTCTCAGCCTGTGGTCATGTAGTTGCCAAAATGACTGTTTGCTATTATTCGCTGCTGTTGACGCTTCGTTCACTCAAAAAATATTTATTGAGTCCCACTACGTGCCAAGCTCTGTCTAGCCCATGAAGACAACGAGGCATGTACTGTGCCCACTCTTCCAATAAATACTTTTTTGGTAACTTGTAAAAAAATTATTCAGAGACGTAAAAATAAGAAGAGCTCTATTAAGGACGAGTTGTTTTTTTAATTTGTAAGTTTACCTTGGGTGTGACAGGAGACTGAATTCCAGTGTGAAGCTGTTTTTAGAGAATGTGAAAATCTCGCCATTCAAATGACTTAGGAGAAAAGTTATTCTGTGGATTAACAGAAGCTAAATAGAAGATAAAAAGAGACCATTGAAATTTGCATGTTAGCCAACGTCTTCTTATGCTGTACTTTGGGGAAGGAAGGGGTGGAGGAAGCAAATAAAAGTCTTATCGAGTCCCAGGTGGGTGCACCGGCTCCTTCCGTGTTCAGGGTTGGAGGAGCGGCAACGGCAGGGGGAGCATGCTGGACTAGCGCCCAGGCTGAACAGCCGCTCTCCTCCAGCCCTTGGGGGTTTCTGAGACGTCAGGGGTGCCACACAGGATGCAGGGAGAACTGCCTTGCACAGGGCCAAAAAATCGTTGTGGTCACCCCATAACCATATAGAAGAAGAACTTTGCCCCAGTGCAAGTAATCGGTCTTCCAAAATCTGTGCACACAGCTCCCTGACGGTGTTCCCGTGCTCGGCCCTGAGCAAACCGCCTCTGGGGGCTTACTCCCCCAGCACCTTCCTCCCGAAGCACAAGCGCCTCCTCCCGGCCCCTGCAGGAAAGGACTGAAGGAAGACAGTTTAGAAGGGCAGCAATGCTTCTCACAATTGGGTTGAAAAGCGAGGCTATTGGGGCAGGGTGAGGCTCCCTTTTTAGCCTCTACCTCATTCTCCGCCAGCATGGGCCGCCTCCAATTTGTCGGCCAGCAGGGTCCGGTCTCACTGCTGCAGTTGGAGTTGAAGAGGCCCGTTCCTCCTGGGCGGCATTCACCCCCCCTTTCTCTCAGGGCCGACCTCCTCTTCCTCCTCTCCAGGTCTTTGCCTTCCTTCCTAGCCTCACTCTCCGCCTGCCACCTGCCCCCTGCCATGGACACGGCCAGCAGCAGCAAGGACACAGCCTCTCCTGGTGATTGACCTGGTCTGACAGATGGGTGTGGCCTTTGACCCTCGGGATCGTCACTTCTTCCTTCTCCTCAAAGGTCTTCTCTGGATTCCTGACATCGCTCCTTCCCATTCTCTTCCCCCTCTGTGTCCATCACCTTCCCATTCGTCACCTGCCCATTTGAAATGGGGGACACGCAGGGTCCTCCCCCATCTGCTGCCCCGTCTCCACATTCATCCCATCCACGTCCATCCCATCCTTCCCTCTGGCTCCAACCACCTCGGTTCTGCAGCGAATATTTGGGGCCGGTCCCCTGGCCGCCACCCCACCCTGAGGCCAGCAGGAGCTCCCAGCCGCCAACCGTCCCATTAGCATACGGGAAGTCCCTCGTCAAGTCCAAGATTCCAAAGGTTTTAGGAGCTTTGTGCCAGGAACCAGAATTCAAACACCAACTGTTAGAGCAAAATATCCTCCTAGTGTCCTGTCTACGGGGTTTTAGGAGCTCTACATTGGGAATGGCAGAGACCAGCATGCGTGTTTCTTGTCGTGTCACGACATCACGCCCAGGCTTCCTTGTAGTCGTGGATGGCGTCTCATCCACCGTACGCCGTGGGACGTGCAGAGACACAACGAGAGCTGCTGCTGGGTGTGACCTGGGGAAGCCCCACCACACCCTCCTCCCCGCTCCTTTTCCCTCCCCGGGTGCTGGGGACTTGGCATGACAGAGCCACCCCACCGTACTGACCGCACAGACGAGCGTGAGCCCCTTCCTCTGT